>JAVJIF010013053.1:0-102809 GCA_038442645.1 Agave tequilana | reverse complement strand
TTTTTTCCATCTTGTTGCCTCCGCTGAACTCTATCGACTTGACTTTTTCTTCTTCATCTAAAGCACTTGATTCCTGAAGAACACACATCAGCTCTGATACCATTTGTTGTGATGAAATTAATATGCTCGATACCAATTATTATGAGCATACCCGGGATATCATACTTACTATCATACCAATAGTTAGGAGATACGAGATCCCCACCGACGACTTCAAGCATGCCATGAGATCGATTACCTCGAGCACACAAGATGAATATTAAAAGATACAAGAAGAAGAACACACAATTTAACGTGGTTCGGCCCAAACTTGGCCTACCTTCACGAGGAGAGAACTTGAGAGAGCTTTATTAATAAACTTGATATAAAAAGATCTAACTTTCTTCTTGTTGACACAAAGAGTATTCACATTCCCTTTGAATCTACACCTAGATTACAAATGTGACGCCCCGATCCCGCGGGTACGGAGACGTTACTGCGACATATATACGCTGGTCAGAATACCCTCACGTATATACGCTAAACATCAGTACATGCAAGTATTAGAGTGCGGAAGCATAATACTAATATACATTCCAACAAAAAGGTATAAGTATATGGTTATCACAGAGAGTGATATAATATTACAGGAATATTACATCACCAAAAAAATATAAAGGTACATTATACGAAGAGATATACATAACAAAAGTTGAGAGGTGCTCACGAGCAGTAAGAGAGGCCTCGAGAGTCAATCAGGAGAAGAACTAGAAGGAAGGGCTACGGTGATATCCAAACTTCTGCTGCACTTTGATCGCCACGGAAGGATCTGCTGCGCGCTCTGATCAGCCACAGCAAGGCCAACATAGTTCAGACTTTAAGATCTGGACACGAGGATCCAGGGTTGTCAGGAAGCAACACAGCGAGTACATAAGATAAAGCCAAGTGGTATGCATATCAGGCACACATGCACAGGAAAGGTGTATCGTGAATATAAACACATATGAACATGAAATGAAATGAGACAGTAAGTAAAATAACTAAAGAAAAACCAGTTATACAAGCCCACATTACCGATCTGTGAGATTAGTATATCGAAGGAATAATCCAAAAAAGGAAACCCTCATATATATCCTACACCTCACGTCACTGTAATATGAGTTTATATAACCTGAATTTACCTTTACAATAACAGAATAATGAAACAGTATGAAAACCTGAAAATAAGTAATCAAGTAATCCAACAAAGTAGCAAAGGTATAATGTGTAAGTGGTGAGCAGGATAATATATTGTATCATAGGTCTCCCAAGTATAGATCAAGTGTATAGCTAGTCAGATATCAGGAGCATGTTATTATTATGTTATTAAGACTCATCTGATTTGTATACATTGGTATGTATCCCATTCCACATATCTTAGCATACAGACCAGAGAGTAAGTTATTGAAAACTGATGGGACAATGAATCATGCTTAGAATGGGTCCCGTACGTGCCCGGGACAACGGTCAAGGAGTATCCGGTACTGAGCGTAGAACGTACCGCTAGGTACTAGGACTTGTTATACGCCGAATAGGAATAGGATGTCACCGCTCGCATAGGAATAGGCCCAGGGGCTTATGGCACACCGGCAGGTAGGGGAGTAGGGGTGCCAGTACACCCCACGTAAACACCTGGTGGCCTCCAGGTCGAATCCAAGTATGTGGTCGCGCGACTCTTTAAGACCATCATAAATATGGAGACTATATCGATACTCATCAGTTTTCTTCATCCCAGTGTAACTTGTTTAATTATTACAGATTGTCCAGCGATAATGTTCACAGGGTATTCACAGTAATCCTATATTCATGGTTATCCAATTATGAGGATCAACAGGAGTATAGTATCAGGAGTCTTCCTTTTTCAGGGGTTCAAGTATACAAGAGTTCATGAGCACAGGAGTTCAGGAGTACCAAATGTCTGGAAGCAGTATAATAATCATGCCAAGCCTCCGTAAAAGTGATAATTATGAATGGGAAATATAATACAGGTGTAATAGTAATCCAGTAAGGTATCACAACATCAGGTCAAGTATACTAGTACCATGTGATAGCATATGTCAAGTATCAAGTGATAGCATGTCAATTGTCAGGTGTCAAATATCAGGTGTCAGGTATCAGGTGTTAAGTGATAACGTGTCAAGTACCGTGTCAGATATCAAAATTCAGGGATCAGGTGTTAAGTGATAACATGTCAAGTACCGCGTCATATATGAAGTGTCAGGGATCAAGTGTCAAGTATAAACATATCAGCGTCAGGTAAATAACATATCGGTATCAGGTGAGTTGAATATAGAGTTACAACATCATATATCAGGTAATCATCCGGTCATGTAACATGGTACAAGAGAACTGTATAGTTAAATATTTCAAAGTCTTCACAATCATATCTATAACAACAATAGATTAGTCTTTTAATTAACTATCGAAGCAGAGCGAAGCGGGGAGCATATCTAGACATATCGAATACAAATATAATATCAGTTCAATTAATTATAATAACGGCCAACAGGTATTCATATAACATGTTAATTTTAGAAAATCACTCGCATATCATATATCAAACTCGTATAGCGATGTATCATATACTAATAGTTAGAGTAGCAATTGTTAGGCATGTAACATTATTAACATGACATTCATATCAATATATCATGTAATAAAGTATTTACTAAATATGAATTGATCAAAGCACTCGCCTAAAAGTTATATCAAGCCATAGAATAGAATTAGCAAGGCATGAAGCAACACAAGGAAAGTACTCGCCTAAAATCACCGAAAAATGCCGTAATATCTCGGAACACCATAAACACGTATACGCTACTAATCCATATAATATATGTATATATATGTGTGTGTACACACACACACACACATATGTATGTGTGTGTGTGTGTCTATAATATATATATATATATTATATATATATATATATATATATTATATATATATATATATATATATATATATATATATATATATATATATATATATATATATATATATATATATATATATATATCAGAAAAATGTATATTAGCGGATAGCTGAAAGTCCCTCTCAGCCTGCGGTGACATGGCACATTATGAGCCACATAATTCGACAATTTAAAATGACGTCCCGCTTTTGAAAATAATTAAAATTACTAGAAACCCCTATCGTTTGTCTTTTCTTAGAATGATGTATTAGTTTTATATTCTTTATTATTATTTTTTCTTTTCTTTTATGTGTCTATCTCTCTATATCTCCTCATGCTGTCAGATCTTGGTCACTGTCTTGTAAAACAAATGGTTTGAAGATGAAATTTTATACTACAACTATGATCACAGAATTCAAATTATCTGACAATTTATTATTATGAATGCGACCAAAAGTCGCAATCCAATTAAAATTTATTAATAAAAAGACTGCGACCTTGGTCGCAAAAAGAAAAATAAGTTGTAAAATACTGCGACCAAGGTCACAGTGTTATCAAATAAAACTTTTAAAAAAGACTGTTATTACATAAGACTGCGACAATGTCGTAGTCTTCGGTCGCAGTCTTCTAACCATCTTAATTACTTAACTTTTGAGACCTTCTTCACTGCTTCAATTGACTATGTCTCTTGTTTCATAAGAATGCGACCATGGTCGCAGCTTTCTATTTAGATTATTTAATAAAAAATATTATGATCAAGGTCGCATTGTTATCAAACAAATATTCTAAAAGAGACTGCTGTTACATGAGACTGCGATCGAAGTCGCAATCTTCCAATCATCTTAATTAATTTGCTTACGAGATTATTGTCACTACTTTAATTAACTGTGACTCTTATTTCATAAGACTGCGACCACGGTCGCAGTATCTTATTTAGCTTAGTAAGGTCGAAAAAATACTGCGACCCTAATCAAAAAAAAAAAAAAAAGGCTGCAACACTGCAACCGAAGGTCGCAATGTAAAACAAAAATAAATCTAAAAGTGAAAATGATATTAAAAAATTTAAATTCAAAAATTTTCTTTTTAGAAACTGCGACTTCAATTGTAGTTTCAGAAAACAAAAAAGTAAAATAGAATAAACTGTTTCAAGTCGTAGTAATAGATTTTTATTGTAATTAAAACATCTTTCAAAAAAAAAACTTGAACATTAATGCGACCATGGTTGCATTATTTTAAAATAAATTATTTTTCTAAAATTTAGTAATCAAGATCTGTAATTTTTTGTTTGAAAAAACTCAAAATTTTCAGATCAGTAATTTTTGTTTGAAAAAACTCAAAATTTTCAGATCTATAATTTTTTCAGTGGAGGAACAGTTGTAGCCAGGTTAAATGTGAAACTGAGGGTATTTTAGTCATTGAGCAATGAAAAGTAGTTGAAGGTCTCCTTTTACCGTCAAAATTTTCGACTTCTCTGTAGCTAATATGAAGCCACGTCATGCCGGCTGAGAAACTCTCTCAGCTAGCAGCTGAGGTATAGTAACCTCCTATATATATGTGTGTGTATATATATGTGTGTATATGTGTATATGTATATATATATATGTATATGTATATATATGTGTGTGTGTGTGTATATTAGAGAGAACAAGAGAGGAGACAAAGAGGATTAGTTAGAGAGAGAAGAATTAGTTAGAGATAGAAGGAGGCTAAGAGAGAGAAAGAGAGAGTTGTAGGAGAGAGAGGGGGAGTGTGCTGGATAAGGAGGAGGTAATTAGGGAATGAAGAGGAGGGTAAAAGTGGAAAGAAAGAAAGGAAAAGAAGAAAAGAAAGAAAGGAAAGAAAGAAAGAAAGAAAGAAGAAAGAAAGAAGAGAAAGGAGAGAGAGAGAGGAGTGGGGTAGCCGGCGGTCGGCCACCGCCGGCGGCCTGAGGGGGCGGCGCCGCCGCCGGAGGGAGGGGACGGTGCGGCCTAGGCCTGGGGAGGGAAGAGGGTTTGGTTGTTGTGTGGTGGTGTGTGTTGTTAGTGTTGATGTTGTTGTGGTGTTGATGGTGTTGTTGGTGAAGGTGGTGGTGGTGATTGATGGAGTTGTGGTGGTTTAGGGAGTTGGAGGAGGAGGAGGAGATGGTGGTGTGGTGGTGGAAGTGGAGGAATTGAAGATTTTGATGGTGAATTTTGAAGAAGAAGAGGAAGGTAGAGTGATGGGTTTTTAAGAAAATTGGAGAAGATGGTGTGGAGTTTGGAGAGGAGGGAAGTAGGGAAGAGAAGTGAGGAGGTTGGGTGGACAGCGGCAATGATGGTGGAGCGGGGTGGTTGTCAAGGAGGGGATAGAGAGAGTGCGTGTTGGTGGGAGAGAAGGAGAAATGGAGAAGATGGGAAGGAGAAAGAAAGAAAGGAAAATAAAGAGAAGGGGAGGGAGAGGGGGAGTATGGGAGGAGGAGTGGGGGAGTGAGCTGCTGGTTGCAGCAGTCGTTGGCTGTGGTTGCAGGGGATAGGGGGCATGGGGAGCAGGTAGGGGAAGGAATGGAAGAAAGAGAAAAGGAAAAGAAAAGAAAAAAAGGAAAAGAAAGAAAAAGATGGAAAAGAAAAAGATAGTGTAAAATAGGTAAAAAAATATATATTAAATAATAAATAAGTAGAATAAAATAGGATAATTAAGTAAAGGAGAAGAGAAAGAAAAAGTAAGAAAAGAAAATAAATCGGGAAATAATATTATATTTAAATAAGGTAAAATTTGACCATTTTAGAAACGTTCTCAAAAATTCTTAAAAATAAAAAATATGATTCTAAGATATCTGGTGAAATCGGATTCAAGAAATTAAATATGATTTTCAAATTAAAAATTCTAAAATTTTTCGTCAATACTGGTCGACACCAAAATCGGTCAAATTTTGATAAATTTAGAAAAATCCCAAAAAATATGTTTAGATAGAAAATGAGATTCTAAGAAGTAATGTGAAAGTCGTTTCTAAAAATTCAATTCAATTTAATTAAAAAAAATCTGAGAATCAGTCAGCAATGCCCATGACACCGATTTGAAGAGTTTGCAGAATAATTCTGAAAGTTTTTAAAAAACCATAAAAAAATCTAAAATATTAGAAAAACAGTTTTTGAAGCTGAAATCGGTCAAATCGGACTACTCGAGAGGTCAAATCGGGCAGTATGGTGGTATGGTTCTTGGTCCAGGTCAAGGCTGACTCTAGGACTAAGGGTCCAGATCCGATACCAAACAACATAAGCAATAACAATCGAAAAGCAAATGCTGGAAGAAAATTAAAATAATACGATCGAAAAAATTGGGACACGTATCTGGGTACGTATCCCGGGAACGGGGTGCTACTGTAAATCACCTAGAGGGGGGTGAAAAGGTGATAATGCTAATCTAAAAACTAAATGCGCTAAATGCGGAAGCTAATGCAAATATTGTAACACACTTAATACAACTCACAAGTGTAGCCGAATTCCCCGTGAAGGGCTCTGGACTAACTCCTCTTGATTCCCCTTTAATGGGTTGAGGTGCTATGTGAAGCTCTTGTGGTTAAGTATAAGTGAGGCACACACAAACAACCAAGCATATACAAGATATAGCAATATGAAATATGCAAGGCACAACACAAGCAAATATGATGATATGATATGAATGATGCTTTGCACAATAAAAAGAGAGAGTGAGAGACAAGTGGATCAAACGCAAAGGCCAAGATATGTTTCGAGGTTCGAGCCCCTAACTCTACATCCCCGCCTTCACCACCGTGAAGGATTTTCAATCCACTATCTCCCACCGAGGGAACCTCCACCAAGGAGGATTTGTTACAATAAAGGGAGTACCGAACTCCTCTCTCAAACACCGCCTCACAACCGAGGGGTAGGCCCGTAGCCAAACAATCACAATCACCTCTACCGAAGAGGGATACAAACCACCAAGCTCCACCTCACACAAGAGGGAGCAAACAACAATCTCCACCTCTATCAAAGAGGGAGCAAACCAACAACCCAATTACACAACCTCAACCTCTACCAAAGAGGGAGCAACCAAGAAATCAAGGGGTTTACAACAAGTGGTATATCTCAACCACAAACCTCTTTCCTTTTTTCACAAAACAAGATCCTAATAGATTAGGATAGAATGATAAGCTCAAGTGTAGAAAACTAGGTATTTGGAAAACAAAAACTCAAAGAAAAATATTTGGGAAAACTCTTGTAAAAGATAGAAAATGAAAACCAAGACAAATCTCCCAAAATACTCTTTTCTTTGATTTTCCCAAACCTTAAAACACAAAATCAAATTTGAAAGTTTAAAGCCCAAAAACACTTTTGAAAACTTGTTTTAAACTCTAGGGAAACAGTAATTTTCTCTTGTAAAAACCTTAGCCAAAATCCCAAATGAATGGGGTTTATATAGGTCAAAACAGAAAACTAGCCGTTAGCTGATCTGGCAGCCTGACAGGCTACCGGTCAGCCGGCCCGGCCGACCGCCAACGGTCAGAAATGTGACCGTTGGGGCAACCCGGTCGACCGCCCGGTCGACCCAAAGAAACAGAGAGCACTGCTCTCAGGTCCGGTCGGCCGCTCGGCCGACCGTCCCTGTGTCTGCCAAACGTGCACAGGCTTGTGCACGTCGGTCGACCGCAAGGGTCGACCGGCCCTTGGTACGGTCGACCCGTGCGGTCGGCCGTCCTGGCCTGTCAGCTACTGTTCAGGGACAGAAACACATGTTAAAATATTCTAAAAATCTTTTAAGTCTTTGTAAAAATACCCAAAAATAGTTTTATCATTTTGCATTGATATATAAACATGTGATAAAAATTTCAACTCAAATATCAAGCATATGAAACTATTTTGTGTCTTAACATTTTTACCAAAAACCAAAACTTATATTTTTATCAAACTTGTATTTTTCTATACATGAATAGGAAAGTCAAAATAAGTTTGTATAGGAAGTTTAAGCATGCATGTATAAGTAGAATACATCTATTATACATATAAACCATTTAAACTTGTTTTGATCAACTATTCATGAAAACCAAACATAAAACGTGTGTGTTTGTGCACTTGAGCATATCAACTATACTAAGCTTTACAAATGGATCTAAACACACTCTAAACTAAACTAGGATACCTAAGTCTTCTTGACGATCTTCATCTTCAAGTCAACTCGGTCCAAAACTCCATCCATGAGCTAGGCAAAGTGTGATTTGATGCTTTGATGATGCCCTGGAATCACCATGTGAAAGCTTCTAAAACACCTCTTTTGGGAGCAATCACCAGCTAATATCTTGTTACATGATCTGAAACTAAAATCACAAGATTATTAGTAAACATAACTACATGAGTTAATCATCATCAAAACTAGGGTGGAAGGCCTTTGGACCAACAATCTCCCCCTTTTTGATGATGACAAAACTTATGGAGTTATATATGCATAGATTAAAGTTAAGCTTCAAAGAAACTCCCCCTTAACTCATGCATAAACAAATAAATATAAATATGCAATGAAAGCTTTTAAACATGAATGTATAGAAATGCATAAACAATAAAAGGTTCTAGATACCAATGAAATGTTCAAAACAAAACATGCTCTAGATACCAATTAAAATTAAACTAAATTAAACTTAATATATGCAAAACATAAATATGCATATATACATCAAAATCTTTCTCCCCCTTTTTATCAATCATCAATAAAGGGGTAAACAATCAAAACAAAACAAAATCTTCTCTTCCCTTATTGTTCGAAACAATGAATCAACAAAAGGTTGAAATAAGAAAAACAATATTTTCCCCCTTTTTGTCTAAAACAAAAACAAAGTCAATAAGGGGTTACATTCAATTAAGATATCAATTAAAAATATGTCAAAGTAGAGCATCTTGATACCAATTGAAAGTAAATAAAAATATTGATACCAATTTTAAGCAAAACACATGAAAATCTTGATACCAATTGAAATTAAACATAATAAATTTTGAATTATCTAAACAAAAATTTGATACCAATTGTAAATAATTTTCATTTTGAACATATGATACCAATTTGAAATTTTCAATCATAAAGTATGGGAGTGAAAAAACAAATACTAATTGAAAGATGAGATACAACTTTTCTCCCCCTTTATGAAATACCAAAGAAACATTGCATAAGCTTGTATATGAATACCAATTGAAAACTAATCAATTGAAACAAAGTTAAACCTCAAGCTTTAGCATAAACAAACACATATATATGTATGAAAGGTAAATACCAATAGAATTTTGATATTCTTTGAAATTGAAAGCATACATACATACAAACATATATGAGTATACAAAAAGGTCAAAACTGATACCAATTGAAAGAGTCCAATGATACCAATTGAAACAATAAGATCAAATGTATATCTCATATTACTATACCTCCCAATCATGGTTCAAGTTTTAAATGATTTTCATTTTAAAGCATACATGAACATGATCTCCTATCCAAACGCCCATAGTTGGTAGGGTTTTCAAAAAAAATAGATTTGAAAATAAGCTTTGTTTGAAAAAAAAAACTCTACCAAAATGAAGAATATGAACTAGTTAAATGAAAAAACTTGTAAACTAGTAAGAAATCCTTCAAGCAAGAATAAAAACAAATTATTTTTCATGAAAACATGAAATCCACATGATAATCAACACTCAAGTCAATTAAGCACAAATATGACTCATGAAAATAAACACATGAGTAAACAATAAATGTGAGTGTACAAATACAATGTGAAGAATATAATCATGAAAGATAGACAATAAGCTCAATATTCCTTGAAACAAGAAAACATGAAAACATGAAAACATGAATAACAAAATTTTTATTAAAAACAAATTTCATTTCAAGGTATATGTATGATTTGTCAATACAAAAAGTATACATACATATCCCTAAACACAATTGAGTCCATATGTATAGATTTGCATGAAAGGTAAATGACTCAAGGGGTATATATGTATATCTTAAAGTTTGGCAAAATAGACATATACATGAAATGAAAACTCATACACATAAAACAAATCCAAAAATAGGAATACAAGTTTAAAATGTATGAATCATCAAAACTAGACTATACTAGCACATCTAATGGGTTCAAATAAGCATTCAAACTCAAACATATATAGATTTATTTGTGGCCCACTATATGCACAAATATATACCTAGTCTTAATGAAAACTAACATCTAAACATATATTCAAAACATGAAGCATCAAAACAAGATAAAATCATCATGATAAACATAAACATGATTATTAAGAAAATCCACATGTTATTAAGCCTATGATAAACATGATAGCTAAACAAATGGTGAGAACACAAAAATAATGGTCCATATTAAATATGGGTGTCTCAAAATGCTATACTTGCATGTCAAGGGTCTAATAAACATAGCATTAACATAATAATCTACAAACAATAAAACATGCTATATATGATAAACATGAAAAGCACGTAAATAAAAATTAGGAGTTAGAATCGTTACCAAAACCTAGAAGGCAACTTCTCTTGTCTCCAAAACATGGTGGTCCTCTCCACCAAACATCCCTTGAAAGTGATGCATCCAAATAATTTCCATAAAGCTCGGAACGCATCCACTCCAAGGTACGGCTACTCTCACGTCATGTGAGAGCCCACTCCTACATCAAAAATTTTAGGGGTGGTCTTTGGTACCCACATTCTATTGGGTCCATGGGGGTTAGCACCATTCCTAACCCAAACAAACTTATTTGCTAAATTTGAAGTATGTAATTTATCAAAGCAAAATTTAGCAAGGTGGCCCTTACGTCCACAATGTGTACAAGTGTACGCATGAGCATACAAGTGATGATGGTGTTCATGAGGAGCATGTGTATGCCGTGGAGGGTGTGCATGAAAAGATAGAACTTGCTTCTTTCGAACCAAGGATATCAAGCGTGTATGGTTCATGGCACATTGGCTCATAGTGGAACCCAAACAATCCATTTTCTTCTTAATTAAATTTATATCATTTTTAATTAAAGAAGAAGTGGAGCATGCAAGGGTGAAGTGTGAGATACTACCCTAGCATGGCAAATATGAGAATCAATCTTATTTTGTAAAACATCATTTTTCTTTAAACAAACATCTAAATCATTTGAAATAGAAATTATTTTGTTTTTCAAAGCAACATTCTCTTTCAAAACAAGATCAACTTTTGAAAACAAATTTTCATTTTCTTCAAAAGAGTTTCACAATCATTTTTAGATTTTAAAAATTCATTTTCTTTTAGAACAAGGTCTAGTTGAGATCTCAATGAATCCCTTTCATTATAGACCTCAACCTTCTCTTGCAAAACATTGTTAAGTCTAGAATGTAAACTTTTATTTTCTTTTTCAAGGCCTAGACTTTTCTTTTTCAAAATCTTATATTTTTCAATCAATTTTTCACAAACAATAGATAGTTCTTCATTCAAGGCATGGGCATCAATATAATCATTGAAGAACTAGCACAATCATCACTATCTAGTTGAGATTCTGAATGTACCTCAAGGGAGTCATTCCCTTGGACCATTAAGTATTGAGAGTCGGATTCTCCACTAGACTCCTCTTCTTCTTGGATTGGCAATTGAAGCTCGGAGGTGGTGGTGGTGGTTGTCAACATATTCCACACTGCAAATGCGGAATCAAAGTTAAAAACACTCATAAGATGATCTTTAGATAATGTGCTTCTAATGGCCTCAAGGGCTAGTGCATTAGCCTCTATATGCTTGCTATCACTAAGGAAGGATTCCTGGTAATGGCAAGGTGAACTTTATATCCTAGTGCTTGTAAATAGATGGACATCCTAGTCTTCCAAACAAGAATGTTGGAAGCATCAAACATAGGTGGGGTCATGAAGTCCATGGGTCCAAACAATATGTGTGCAAACAAGCAAATCCAAACAAGATTAGCAAACAAATGGATCTCACTCCTAGGATGTTAAGCCTAAGTATCAGGAGCGTAGGCTCTGATACCAATTGTAAATCACCTAGAGGGGGGGTGAATAGGTGATAATGCTAATCTAGAAACTAAATGCGCTAAATGCGGAAGCTAATGCAAATATTGCAACACACTTAATACAACTCACAAGTGTAGCCGAATTCCCCGTGAAGGGCTCTGGACTAACTCCTCTTGATTCCCCTTTAATGGGTTGAGGTGCTATGTGAAGCTCTTGTGGTTAAGTATAAGTGAGGCACACACAAACAACAAGCATATACAAGATATAGCAATATGAAATATGCAAGGCACAACACAAGCAAATATGATGATATGATATGAATGATGCTTTGCATAATAAAAAGAGAGAGAGTTGAGAGACAAGTGGATCAAACGCAAAGGTCAAGATATGTTTCGAGGTTCGAGCCCCTAGCTCTACATCCCCGCCTTCACCACCGTGAAGGATTTCCAATCCACTATCTCCCACCGAGGGAACCTCCACCAAGGAGGATTTGTTACAACAAAGGGAGTACCGAACTCCTCTCTCAAACACCGCCTCACAACCGAGGGGTAGGCCCGTGAAGGTTCACCTAGAGGGGGGTGAATAGGTGAAGGCTAATTTAATGGTCACTTAATGATGAATGATGCGGAAGCTAAAAACAATTATGACCAAATAAAACTTTTACACTAAACACCACGTATAACACAAGAGTGTTGCCGAATTCTCCGTGAAGGGCTCTGGACAAACTCCTCTAGATTCCCCTTGAATGGGTTGCGGTGCCGCATTGGCTCTCTTGGTTGAATACAAGTGTTAGTCAACAATCCCAAGCAATATATCAATATGAGCACAAGGAATATATCATGCATATAAAGGTAAAGACAAGATAAGTAATGCAAGATATAAACAAGTAGATAGAGAGAGAGAAATGGCAATCGCAAACACAAAGGGTTGTTTCGAGGTTCGAGCACACTTGCTCTACATCCCCGCCTTCGACACACGAAGGATTTCCACTATGCAAGATCCCAATGGATCTCCCCTCGGTGCCGCAACACCTACAAGCCCTCGGACTCCCTAGTCCCGTACACACGCAAGCCCACCGGCTCGCCGAGGCCGCACCTCAAACAATGAGCTCGCACCCGAACTCAAAACACGAGTCCACACTAGGTCCCGAAATAATGCGAACACAACCGTCCGCCTTCTCAAAGAACAAAGTAGAATTTTGGTGATCACAACTCTTGATCACCTAAAATCCTATCACAATAACACTCCTATAGAATGAATAGCTAAATGGGTTGCTCAAGTGTTTGTGAGAAAAACAAGGAAAGAGATGGTGGAGGAAAACTCAAGAAATTCTCTTTTGCACTCTTGATAAAACTTTCCTTTTGATTGAAAATATTTGCTCTCAAATATGTGGAGAAAACTCTTTTAAACAGATAAGAAAAACTAGCCCAAAGCTCTCCTAAATCTTGTTGAAAACAAATGACCAAACCCCCAAATTTATAGGCTGTCAAAAACTAACCGTTGGGGTCTGTCAGACCTGCCGGTCGACCGCCCGGTCGACCGCCAACGGTCAAAAATCAGATCGTTGGAGCCTCCGGTCGACCCAAAAGAACAAAGAGCATTGCTCTCAGTTCCGGTCGACCGACCGAGTCGACCGGCCATCTGCCAGGACAAGGCGTGCACGTCGTGCACGTTAGTCGACCGGTCCTGTCGGCCGACTTCAGTGTTAGTCGACTAGTAAGGTAGTAAGTCGACTATCTGAAGCCTGAAAACAGTTTTTCTGGGATTTAAAACTAAGTCTTTTGGTTCAAATAAAATCCCATAAAATACATAAAAATCTACAAAAATAGTTTAACCAATATACTTTGATATACAAACATGCTTGCACAAAATCAAGGAATGTGTATAAAAGATTGGATTATTTTTGTAACTTGAAAATATTTGGCTCATGATAAAAATTGTTTTTCAAAACAATATTTTTCCAAAACATGTTTTTCCAAATCTTCATCAAATAAAAAACTAGATATTTTGAACTCATTAAAGCATAGTGTGTATGAATATGATCCACTATACAAATAAGATGAAATATCTAAGTTTTGACATTAAGCTCTAAACTTGATTTTGGTTAAAGGCAAGTATATAGGAAACACCAAAATCCAAAATCCAAACATGTATTTTTCCAAAGTAAAAATCTTTTGTAAAACTAAAAATCTTTTATGAAAACATATCTATCAAGAGTGTGTGTGTATATGTACTTGAGCAATCCACCAACTACTCTATCCTTTACATTTTAACTAAAACAAAATCTTCTAAAAACTAAATCTTATACCTAGACACAAGTCTTGATCTTGAAGTCTTCCCTTGAAGTCTTCTCATCATCTTGACTTGGTCCAAATGCAATCCAACGAGCTCGACTCCTCTTGAGTACTTGATGTGATCTTGATGCATAGGCTCGTGAATCAACCGGTGCTAGCTCTAAAATATGTCTTTAAATCCTTTGTTGAAGCTCCACACCTATTAAGATCTTGATAACAAATCTGTCACTAATTAAACACAAGATCATTAGTAAACATAACTACATGAGTTGATCATCATCAAAACTAGAGTGATGGGCCTTTGGGCCAACAATCTCCCCTTTTGATGATGACAAAACTCATGAAGTATATATGCATGGATTAAAGTAAAGCTCCAAGGAAGCTCCCCCTTAACTCATGCATAACACATAAACAAATAGATATGCAATGAGGCACATAAACATGTATGCAAATCTAGGAGATAAACATGCCAATCAAGCATAAAACAAATCAAATTCTTTTCTCCTATTTGCAAAACAAAACATATATGAATAAATAATCCTTTAATAAAAACATGCATATATAGCAAATACCTCTCCCCCTTTTTGTCAATCATCAACAAAGGGTTTAAGATAAAAACAAAATCATCAAATCTTTCTCCCCCTTTTTGTCATAAACAAAGAGAACAAAGAAGGGGTAAACCAAACAAATCAATAAATGGTTATATGCGATATACATTCGTGAAGAGGAAGACGCTAAGTTAGCTTCCCTACACATATGCATTACATGAAGAAGGGATGACAAGCCCCAATTCACATAACACATATTATGTAATGCATAAGAGGAGATGTGAAGCTCTCCCTACACACGTGTACCACATAAAGAAGAGTTGTCAAGCTCTTCAATATACAATACACTCAACATGAATCTATATGTAGAAGAGATGTTAAGCTCTCCTTGCATATAGGCAATACAAATCAAAACATTTTTTTTTTTGATTTTTCTTAAACAAAATTTTAAAGGTATCAGAGCTTTAGTAAAACAAACAAATTTTAAGATACCAAATTGAAAATAATCATTATTGTAAAACATATTGATACCAATTGAAATTTAACAATTATGAAGTTGAAACATATTGATACCAATAGTAAACATAATGATCAAAAATTTTATTTTTCATCATAAACTTTGTGCTTTTAAAAATGTGAACCAATTGTAAGTTAAGCACATGAAAATCATATATATGTATGAAATGAGTATACCAATTGACATTGACACATACATATATAAGCAAACAAAATATGAGTATATACAAAAATTATCAATTTAGATACCAATTGAAAGAATCCAATGATACCAATTGACATAACAATAAGATCAAGTGTATATCTCATAACCTACCACCCTTCATATGCTCAAGATAGAAGATTTTTAATGAAGCATACAAGGCATAATCGCCCATCCATCCTTCTATAGATGGTAGGGGTTTTCAAAAATAGATTTGAAAATATTTTAGCATTGAAAATCACTACCAAATGAAGAATAATTAACTAGTCAAAATAATTTTTGAAAAACTAGTTAAAGATCCTTCAAAAACATGAAATCAAAGCATATGTATTTCATGAATCATACTAAATACATAAAAGTTCAATCACTCATAGTCCATAAAGCTCAAAATTATCTTGAAAAGTAAAAGATGAGTGTTCAAAGATTATGTAAATAGCATTTTCATGAAAATAGACATTGAAGCTCAAAAAGATCATAAGTCACATTTTTAACAAAACAAAAACATGAAAAATTATTTTTCATTAAAACACTAATCTTCATGGTATATGTATGATTTATTCAAAACTAACAATACACATACATATCCCAAACATAAAAGAGTCTATCAAATGTATTTGCATGAAGGCAAGAGACTCACGGGTATACATGTATATTTATTAGATTTGAATTAAAAAATTGCATATACATGAAATAAAACATGAAAATAGGCAAAACAAGTGTAAATGAGAGAATCATCAAAACTAGTTCATACATATGCATATAGTGGGTACAAATGAGCATGAAGTGCAATCACATATAAAACAAATGTAGCTCACTATTTGTATATGTATAATACAAGTTTTGATATAAACTACATCTAAGCATGTTTTTACCACATGAAGCACATTAAATCATAAAATATGAACATGCTATGAATATTATGAATGAACAAGCATGAACATAAGTAAAATGGGAGTTTAGAGATTGTTACCAACTCCAAAGCTCCAAATATGGTGGTTGTCCCACCAAGCCTCCTTGATAGCTATGCGTCTAAAGTGTGTCCATCCAATCCATGTGCATCCACTACCAAGGCACCAAATCTCGCACTTCTTGTGAGAGCCCTCACCTACATCAAAAACATGGGGTGGGGGTTTTGGTACCCATATTTTCTTGGGTCCTTTGGGGTTAATCTTGTAAGGAACCCAAAATCTTTTATTAGCAAAATTTATAAAATTAATCTTATCATAACAAAACTTTGCTAAATGGCCTTTGCGGCCATAATGTGTACATGTGTACACCTTAGGATGCTTATGTGTAGGAGTGTGATCATGACGTGCAACATAAGCAAATGCATGATGATGTTGTGCATGAATGTGTAGAGTTTGTTTCTTTGAAAACATAGACTCCAATCTAGTATGGTTGAATGCATAAGAGTTCAAAGTTGAACTCAAACAATCCATTTTATTTTTCAAAACTTTTATCTCATTTGTGGTGGCATGTAAAGCATGGTGAGATAAAGAATCATTTTTCCTTTTCTTTTGAAAAACATTTTCCTTTTCTTTTTCAACAAATTTTCTTTTTAAAGAGTTATTTTCTTGTAAAATAATTTCCTTTTGTTTTTCTACCAAAATAATTCATTTTTCAAACTCATATTTCCTTCACACAAATCATTCAATTTAGACATCAAGGAAATATTTTCATTATTCAAAAATTCATTTTCTTTTTCTAAGCATGCAATCTTAGATTTAAATGAATCTTGTTCTATATGCATGCAATCAAATTTCTTTTTCAAATTTTTATTATCTTTCTTAATCATGTCATATTTCTCAATTAGGAGTTGACAAAAGGTAGTAAGCTCGTCATATGACATGTCTTCATCATCGGATTCGGAGTTTACCTCAAGGGAGTTATCCCCTTGGACCATATAGCACATGTTGGAGGTGTTGCTTCCAACATCCGAATCGCTCCCTGCATAATATAGATCCTTTTCGCCAAGGGAGGTGATGATATTCCAAACTACAAAAGCCAATTCAATGTTAGAAACTCTAGATAAATAAAAATCATCTAGGGTAGACTTTAAAGCATTAAGGGCTTTTGCATTAGCCTCAATATTCTTACCATATAAACAATAATCATTATTAGTGATGGCAAGATAAACATGATAACCTAGGGCTTTGAGGTACAATGACATCTTTACCTTCATATATGGATGTTAACAATGTCAAACATGGGTGGTGACATGAAGTCCATGGTGTGTGTACAAAAATATTGTGATTAGCCTAAAAATGAGGATCTTTAACTCTAGGTTGTTAGACCCAAATCAGAGTACCAAGCTCTGATACCAATTGAAGGTTCACCTAGAGGGGGGGTGAATAGGTGAAGGCTAATCTAATGGTCACTTAATGATGAATGATGCGGAAGCTAAAAACAATTATGACCAAATAAAACTTTTACACTAAACACCACGTATAACACAAGAGTGTTGCCGAATTCCCCGTGAAGGGCTCTGGACAAACTCCTCTAGATTCCCCTTGAATGGGTTAAGGTGCCGCATTGGCTCTCTTGGTTGAATACAAGTGTTAGTCAACAATCCCAAGCAATATATCATATGAGCACAAGGAATATATCATGCATATAAAGGTAAAGACAAGATAAGTAATGCAAGATATAAACAAGTAGATAGAGAGAGAGAAATGGCAATCGCAAACACAAAGGGTTTGTTTCGAGGTTCGAGCACACTTGCTCTACATCCCCGCCTTCGACACACGAAGGATTTCCACTATGCAAGATCCCAATGGATCTCCCCTCGGTGCCGCAACACCTACAAGCCCTCGGACTCCCTAGTCCCGTACACACGCAAGCCCACCGGCTCGCCGAGGCCGCACCTCAAACAATGAGCTCGCACCCGAACTCAAAACACCGAGTCCACACTAGGACCCGAAACAATGCGAACACAACCGTCCGCCTTCTCAAAGAACAAAGTAGAACTTTGGTG
Source organism: Agave tequilana (assembly GCA_038442645.1). Lineage (NCBI taxonomy): Eukaryota > Viridiplantae > Streptophyta > Magnoliopsida > Asparagales > Asparagaceae > Agave > Agave tequilana. Next base: position 84,388 of record JAVJIF010013053.1, on the reverse strand, counting down.
ATCACAACTCTTAATCACCTAAAATCCTCTCACAATAACACTCCTATAGAATGAATAGCTAAATGGGTTGCTCAAGTGTTTGTGAGAAAAATAAGAAAAGAGATGGTGGAAGAAAACTCAAGAAATTCTCTTTTACACTCTTGATAAAACTTTCCTTTTGATTGGAAATATTTGCTCTCAAATATGTGGAGAAAACTCTTTTAAACAGATAAGAAAAACTAGCCCAAAGCTATCCTAAAATCTTGTTGAAAACAAATGACCAAACCCCCAAATTTATAGGCTGTCAAAAACTAGCCGTTGGGGTCTGTCAGACCTGCCGGTCGACCACCCGGTCGACCGCCAACAGTCAAAAATCAGACCGTTGGAGCCTCCGGTCGACCGCCCGGTCGACCCAAAAGAACAGAGAGCACTGCTCTCAGTTCCGGTCGACCGACCGAGTCGACCGACCAACTGCCAGGACAAGGCGTGCACGTCGTGCACGTCGGTCGACCGGTCCAGTCGGCCGACTTCAGTGTTAGTCGACTAGTAAGGTAGTAAGTCGACTATCTGAAGCCTGAAAACAGTTTTTCTGGGATTTAAAACTAAGTCTTTTGGTTCAAATAAAATCCCATAAAATACATAAAAATCTACAAAAATAGTTTAACCAATATACTTTGATATACAAACATGCTTGCATAAAATCAAGGCATGTTATAAAAGATTGGACTATTTTTGTAACTTGGAAATATTTGGCTCATGATAAAAATTGTTTTTCAAAACAATATTTTTCCAAAACATGTTTTTTCAAATCTTCATCAAATAAAAAACTATATATTTTGAACTCATTAAAGCATAGTGTGTATGGATATGATCCACTACACAAATAAGATGAAATATCTAAGTTTTTGACATTAAGCTCTAAACTTGATTTTGGTTAAAGGCAAGTATATAGGAAACACAAAAATCCAAAATCCAAACATGTATTTTTCCAAAGTAAAAATCTTTTATAAAACTAAAAATCTTTTATGAAAACATATCTATCAAGAGTGTGTGTGTATATGTACTTGAGCAATCCACCAACTACTCTATCCTTTACATTTTAACTAAAACAAAATCTTCTAAAAACTAAATCTTATACCTAGACACAAGTCTTGATCTTGAAGTCTTCCCTTGAAGTCTTCTCATCATCTTGACTTGGTCCAAATGCAATCCAACGAGCTCGACTTCTCTTGAGTACTTGATGTGATCTTGATGCATAGGCTCGTGAATCAACCGGTGCTAGCTCCAAAATATGTCTTTAAATCCTTTGTTGAAGCTCCACACCTACTAAGATCTTGATAACAAATCTGTCACTAATTAAACACAAGATCATTTGTAAACATAACTACATGAGTTGATCATCATCAAAACTAGAGTGATGGGCCTTTGGGCCAACAGCCCGTAGCCAAACAACCACAATCACCTCTACCGAAGAAGGATACAAACCACCAAGCTCCATCTCACACAAGAGGGAGCAAACAACAATCTCCACCTCTATCAAAGAGGGAGCAAACCAACAACCCAATTACACAACCTCAACCTCTACCAAAGAGGGAGCAACTAAGAAATCAAGGGGTTTACAACAAGTGGTATATCTCAACCACAAACCTCTTTCCTTTTTCCACAAAACAAGATCCTAATAGATTAGGATAGAATGATAAGCTCAAGTGTGGAAAACTATGTATTTGGAAAACAAAAACTCAAAGAAAAATACTTGGGAAAACTCTTGTAAAAGATAGAAAATGAAAACCAAGACAAATCTCCCAAAATACTCTTTTCTTTGATTTTCCCAAACCCTAAAACACAAAATCAAATTTGGAAGTTTAAAGCCCAAAAACACTTTTGAAAACTTGTTTTAAACTCTAGGGAAATAGTAATTTTTCTCTTGTAAAAACCTTAGCCAAAATCCCAAAGAAATGTGGTTTATATAGGCCAAAATAAAAAACTAGCCGTTAGGCTGATCTGGCAGCCTGACAGGCTACCGGTCGGCCGGCCTGGCCGACCGCCAACGGTCAGAAATGTGACCGTTGGGGCAACCCGGTCGACCGCCCGGTCGACCCAAAGAAATAGAGAGCACTGCTCTCAGGTCCGGTCGGCCGCCCGGCCGACCGTCCCTGTGTCTGCCAAACGTGCACAGGCTTGTGCACGTCGGCCGACCGCAAGGGTCGACCGGCCCTTGGTACGGTCGACCCGTGCGGTCGGCCGTCCTGTCCTGTCAGCCACTGTTCAGGGACAGAAACACATGTTAAAATATTTCTAAAAATCTTTTTAAGTCTTTGTAAAAATACCCAAAAATAGTTTTATCATTTTGCATTGATATATAAACATGTGATAAAATTTTCAACTCAAATATCAAGCATATGAAACTATTTTTGTGTCTTAACATTTTTACCAAAAATCAAAACTTGTATTTTTATCAAACTTGTATTTTTCTATACATGAATAGGAAAGTCAAAATAAGTTTGTATAGGAAGTTTAAGCATGCATGTATAACTAGAATACATCTATTATACATATAAACCATTTAAACTTGTTTTGATCAACTATTCATGAAAACCAAACATAAAACGTGTGTGTTTGTGCACTTGAGCATATCAACTATACTAAGCTTTACAAATGGATCTAAACACACTCTAAACTAAACTAGGATACCTAAGTCTTATTGACGATCTTCATCTTTAAGTCGACTCGGTCCAAAACTCCATCCATGAGCTAGGCAAAGTGTGATCTTGATGCTTGAGCCCTGGAATCACCATGTGAAAGCTTCTAAAACACCTCTTTTGGAAGCAATCACCAACTAATATCTTGTTACATGATCTGAAACTAAAATCACAAGATTATTAGTAAACATAACTACATGAGTTAATCATCATCAAAACTAGGGTGGAAGGCCTTTGGGCCAACAGCTACAACAAAAGTATATCTTCTCTCTATGCAGCTTCACATTTCTCTTCTCTTTCTTTTCTTTTTAGGACCTTCTTGGTTTTTTAGGACCTTACATTATTGTTCACTACAATTTTATTCTTCTTTTCAGCTCCAATTTATAATACTGGATAACGATCTTTATTTATAGGATGTTACAATACAACTCTTATTTGGACTATGAGATGATTTTGGCCATTGGATGCTTAAAGAATCTTGATCAATTCTGTTAGGATTTCCTTGATTTAGAAGGATTCTAAACCCTTTAATCTTTTGAACTAAATCTTCATTTAATAGGAATTGAATCCTATTCATACTGCTCGTCAGAAGGAAACTCGTAATCTCCTGAAAAGGAAACTGCTTCACCTGATTTGCTTCTTCTACTTCAAGTCATTCTCTTTTTCAACTCAATTGAATTTTCTTGGCCCATTATCTTCTCTTGAAAAATAAGAAAAAAATCCTAACAGGAATGACACTTGTTTTGGCTCTCTTGAAAGAGAAGATGTGAGCGACATAGGAGAGATACAGCGAATGGTCAAAAAGACTAAAGAAACGTGGGGTTCCACTGCCTGCTACGGAGACGTCGGGTTATAAAACAAATAGACAAACGACAATCTGAATTCGTTGTCGTTAGAAACCTCTCTCTCTCTCTCTCTCTCTCTCTCTCTCTCTCTCTCTCGTTGTACTGTAGTGCCTCTCCCGTTGTACTGTAGTGCCGACAACCCAACATCCCGTTTTCAACGGAGGGGGGGACGAGGGGGAGGTATCTTTTACATCTCATAAATGAAAAGGTACCTGAATGAATGGAGATGGATGCATGATGAATCTAGGGTCCCAACTCGAAGTAACTACTTTGATGAGGCGGTTGGATAATTGCCCTTTGCCCACTTCTTATTTATCAGTCACACTAGTGGCTAATTAATAAAAAAGACATCAATTATTAATACTAACACAGCTCATGTGCCTTGCTTTTCCTGTTCTTTCAGTAAATATTTTCTTTACTTAAATCTAATTTCTCTGGAGAATGAAAGAAATGAGAGAAGTATGTTTATCTAATTTCTCTGGATAAAGATGCAAAAAAGACCTTTCATTTTCTTGTACCTGCCAAATGTCAGAAGATTTTCTCGAAACACAAGCTGATTTGGGAAAAACTTTTATCTTTTAGGATGCGCCTGTTGGAAGAGCTTGCAGCTTCAACTAGTAATAAATTACAATTGCAGCATTTGTTTTTCAGAGTTCACCAAATCTTCATTCAAAAATGTTTCTTGAATTTTCATAAATCTCTCTTAGGCTCTTTGTTTTTCGGAGAGAGTACTTGAATTTATCTGTGATGACGTGGATGGTGAAGACGAGGGTGGCAAAGACAAAAATGGAGAAGAATGAGGAGAACAAGGTGGAGTGTATACCTCATCATCATCATGCTGAATTATTTTTTTTTCCCTTCCAAATTGACGCAAACAGATTTGCTTTTTTGGGTCATTTGTACTCCAATTCCATATTGTTTCTTCATTGAACTTTACATCCCTGCTAATATTAAGGTTCTTTGTGATGAGATTATATAGTGTGTATGCCTTGGAGTGTTCACTGTATCCCACGATGATGCACTTTTTAGATTTGTCATCCAACTTCTTTCTTCTATCATCCGGAATATGGGAGTAAGCAATACTGTCAAAAACTCTCAAATGTGCCACGCTTGGTTTATGTCCACTCTAAGCTTCTTGAGGAGTTTGATCTTCCAATTTTGATGATGCACGGTTCAAAAGATAGATAGAATATGCCACGGATTCTACCCAAAAATTATTTGGAATACCTTTTGATTTCAACATGCTTCGAGCCAAATCTATAATTGTTCAATTTTTTCTCTTGGCAGCACCGTTTTGTTAAGAAGTATATCGGGCAGTGAGTTGATGCTGGATGCCATTTCTTTTCAAGAGACTTCAAATTCACGACCAGTGTAATATCCCTAATTAGAAATACTGTATTTTCATTTCCCTATTTGATTTACTGATTATTTTTATTTACTCAACTTAATCTATTATTATTATTACTACTTATTTTAGTAGTAGTTGTTACTAATATTGATGATTACCATTATTGGTGTTGCTATTGTTACTGTTATTTATTATTATTAGTATGGTCAGGTAATGTTATTGGCATTATTATTATTAATATTTTGGTTAAGTAATGTTGTTGTTAATATTGGATTATTATTTTGTAGTGGTATTTGTAATATTTCTTTTCCCTTGATTTTTTTTATTCATGCCTTATCCCTTGTCCCTATACCCGTTAGCCTACACCCATACCCAATAAGCCTATTACTCATTAGCATTAACCCACTACCCATTAACCTATTGGATTCCTAATCCTACCCGTTAACCCAATAACCTATACCCATTAACCCAATTTAGACCTTATATATATAATCCATTCTTAACCTAAATCCTAATCTAATTAATCTCCATCTTTCACATCCAGCCGCCCCCATCCATTGGCGCAACACCAGATCTCCATTGCTTTCTCCTCTCCAACAACCACATCTTAAACCCTAACTAACCAATCCCCATTATCTTAATCTCTTCCCTAATCTCCCCACCAACAGCAGCCGCCCCACTCTAACAGATCTCCCCATGCCCAACCAACTGAGCACCCTCACCAACCATGGCCATCTCCTGTTGCCGTGCACCCACAACAATGGCAACATCCACCATCAGAGCTCCACCTTCCCTTGGCGCACGGCAACACCAGCGCCCCGCAAACACCCATAGCCGCAGTAACAGGGCTATCCACGTAAATACAGCACAACACCCTGCTTGCCACCGCCATGGAGTCCCTCCATGGCCGAGCCTTGCAGACCAGGTCGCTCTTGATCCAGCCCTCCCTCCGGCAGCGGGGCACAGCCGCCTCTAGCGCCACAGCAGCAAGAGCAGGCCGCAACAACATTAGCGCCAAGAGCTGCCTTGGCTGGCCATTATCACCCGTCGGAGCGCGATCTCCTCCCTCCGGCAGCCCATGATCTCTCCGGCAGCCCGGACTCTTTCCCTCCTCTCCGTCGTCGTCCGCGAGATCCGCCGTCGACGGCCGTGCCTTGCCCTTGCCGTGATTCCTCTTCTCCACCGTAAGTTCCTCCCCCTCCCTTCTAAGTTGCTTTTCTCTCTCTTTACATAAATGTGTTAGTTTAAGTGTTGTGTGGCTGCGTGTGTGGGTGTTTGCCTAAATGCATGTGTTGTGTATTTATATATGTAGGTGTGTGTTCAATTTCATGTATGCATGATTGTTAGTTTGTACATTTGTATATATCTGTATGTATATAGGTGTATGTCTGTGTATGTACTCGTATATGTATGTGTACGTGTGTAGGTGTACACGTATGTGTCGGTGTGCTCGGAAGGGTGTTAATCGCGTATTTATGATTATATGTATGTGTTGGTTGCATACTACAGCATTTCGGATTTGTTCGGTGAGATTCGAACCAAGCTACAGGAGATCCGAACCTAATTCGGATTCGTGCTCGTTGTGAATCCATTACACAGGCGATTCGAAGACCAATCTATGGGATGATCCGTAAATCAGTACTAGTTCATGCAGTGAAGACCAGACGACGATTCGGTTCCAAAACCACGTCATTTCATGTGACTGTTCGTTCTTGTATATTTACCGTTATCGGTATGCTTTACATGTTGCACTTATCATTTCATGTGACTTTCTATTGCATTTTACCAGCTTGATTACTTGTACTACTTCATGAGATATCTATAATTGTTTACTTTATTTACATAGTTGATAGGAGCTCGTATCAGTGTCATTTCATGTGTTGGTAGTTTAGCGTTGTTGGCTTAGGCCTAGTTTTGATATACCTTTAGACTGTGACTTGACTCGATCTATTGATTGGATAGATTAAGTACATAGTTGAGCATCAGATATATAAGGATCTTGTATTTAGACATTGAGATATTAGAGTTATATCATTTCATGAATAGATGATTACTGTTTCGGACTGGGACTAATTGTAAAGAAACTTGGACTGTATACTAGATTGATCTTATGTTGGATTGGTTCAATATTGTAGTTTACTATCTACATTTTTTCTGAACAATTATCAGACTTGATATTCCTTACTTGGTGATACTTCAATTAAGAATTTATTCGGGTATTTGAGGACATATTAGATGTGATCTTACTTTATTAAAGGATTAGAGTTCTTGATGATTAGATCGGTACATGGACTTATTCAGAGTTGGACTGTGATTTGGATTGAACTTGAGTTATAGATGACCTTGGATTTACGTTATAAAGCCTGATCTGCATTAAGATAAGGTTGAGGTAGCTGGATTTTATTTGTGAGTATTTTAAGATTTATTTAGATGATATTTTGTTGATATTAAGTAGCAGAAGTAGATATTCTAGACTATATGTTGTTTGAGGATGATTCCCTTACTTCGTTATGATTTCAGTATCTGTTGACTTATTGGTCTCGAGGGTATACCATGTGCTTCATGTTAGTTACTGATCAATTCAGTTATGGAGATAGAGTTACTATGAGAGTGATTTCATTGATATCAGTGATCATATTTTATGTTCGGAGTTTATGACAGCTATTGATCGATCACATTTATTGATGACTTAGAGGATGAATATATCGAGGACTTTGAGGATATGAGTTGATTATATACATTACCCGGATTATTCTATTCATGACAGTAGGTCATTACTCATCCTGAATATCTTGATTTACATAAGAAACTTGATTGTTTATACATGATAACTACCTGATACTATTGTCCATGTTACTTAATTGTTGGGAAAATATTGTTACACGGTAACAACACCGTCATGTTATACTTGTTACACATTCCTGTTATACAGATATCCTGTTCATTGATATTATATATTCCTGTTATACAGGCATCTTGATTACATATGTTGACGTTGTTACCATGTCTATCACCGAGTTATCCCAGTAATTCAAGTAACATGTACATTAAATAATATTAATAAACTAATAACATGACAACTTACACTGGGATTGGGGAGATTGATGGAGGAGACAACGTCTGTATTTTGGGTGGACCTAGGATTTAGGTTGCGCAGCCGAAAGAGGGCTCCACTGCAGGGTTCCCGTGGGGTGACTGGCACCCCGTCTTATTTCTGTTATACATGTTATACATGTACCTATTTCCTGTTTACATATTCCTGACTACCTTGCGGTATGTCCTGGTTCAGCGCCAGGAGTCGAGGCCGTGGTCCCGGGTATGCACGGGACCCACCTAAAACATAGACAATGTCTCTAACCGATCAGTTTCAATAACTGAGGACCTTGATTGGCATGTGTAGTAGGCGTAGTATGGGATGCGTCTATTACATATGGCAATTGGTGTTCACTGACATAATTAATAATGATAAACTGTTAATGTATTGTGACTAACCGTGATCACCGGACTGTATATATATGTATAAACTATGATAGATATAGGATTGTACACCAGACTAGTAACATGTTCTAGGTTATACCTTTAGATATCAGTTGGTTGTTTACAGTTGTGATATTTGACTTTTATCTTCATTCATGTTGTTATGCAGTTATCTGTTTATCATGTTATTTAATTATCTTCCGTCTATAGTTTATCTGGTTATTATTCTGTGCACATTGTTTATATGCACGAGCTCTTCCCTTTACACACCACTCACTAGGTCGCTTTCTGACGACCCTGAATTTGTACGTCCAGATATTGGACGCTTTATTTCTATTCTGCAGGTGTTCGATGAGACTGTACGCTTCGCGAAGAGCTAGAGCTTCTCCCTATTCGATTCCGGTATTCTTATCTTTCTTGTCTTCATATTATTTTCTGATTCTCGTTATATCAGATTCATTTGTTATTCCAGTTCTTTATTCCTATGTTATCATGCGTGGATGCTTATATGTATTATTGCAGTGGTCGTTGACTCATTATAGTATAAATTTATAACTTGTTTCGGGTTACTTAAGGCTTAGCGCATATACGTGAGGTATTTTCTTTGCGTATATGCGTCGCCGACTCGTGTCGCGTCTCCGCTCCAGCGTATTTTGGGAAGCGGGGCATGACAACCAGCAAATTCACCTCCACAATTGGTACGTAGAGTCTTCAACGGGAAGCCACTTTCTCTTTCAAGCAAAGCCTTGAAGCTTTTAAAATATTCCTAAACTTCTAATTTTTCTTTGAGAAAGAAAACCCATGCCTTCCTACTATAATCATCAATAAATGTGAGAAAATATTGATTACCTCCAATCGAAGTAGTGTGCATTAGACCACAGAGATCCGAATGTACAAGCTCTAAAGGATGTGATGCTCTCCACAATCTTCCAACCGGGAAGGAATTTCTGTGATGCTTGTTAAGTGTACATCCTTCGCATATTTTCGGCATGCCTTCAACAATGTTCTTGCTACACATATAAGAGAGGGTCATGACTCAAATGCCCAAAATGAAAATACCATAGCCATGACAAATCTTGGATAGTTGTATGGCTGCATGATTCAATTTGAGAATTAAGCTACAAAGGAAACATTTTGCTTTGTGTCATTTTTGTCTTTGTAATAAGGGCATCATGCTTGTCCTTGATCTCGTACATAGCTATATTGAAATGAATATGAAATCTGTAAAGTAAAAGCTGGCAAACACTAAGAAGATTATGCTTGAAACCGAGAACATAGAAAACACTCGACATGTACTTTGCTTCTTTCTTTGTTTGCATAAGAATATCACCCTTTCTTTTCAAGAAAGTCTCTTGTCATCACCGGTCCAGATTTCGCTTGTAATAGATTTATTTAGGTCCACGAACACCTTCTTGTTTCCTGTCATATAATTGCTACAGCCGTTGTTGATGTACCACACTTTATCGCGTGCAATTTCTTCAACATTACATGTGAGAAAGAGTATCATCCTCACTCTTCTTTTCTCCCTCGTGCATGGAGCGTGATTCTTTCTTCTTCTCATATTCAATTTTCTCCCTACAAAATTTAATGGTATGGTCATATTTTTGACAATATAAACATTAGGTATTCCCAAAAAAAGACTTCCTCTTCCTCAGTGAGAAAAAAAGATGCATGAGCTTCATGTCGTCGTTGCCTCTACCTACGGCAAGATTTTTTCCTTTTTCACAATTAAAACTTCTTCTTCTCCTTCCTTCCACCTCAAACAGACATATGTACTTGGAAGGCTTGCTCAAGACGAGTAGAATCATATTGCTTCATTCGGGGTTCATGAGATTAGAGTGATCCCAATAAACTCTCTACTGATAGTGTAGATAAATCCTTCAATTCTTCAATGGTCACTATGGTAGACTCAAATTTTCGAGTCAAACTTCGTAGAATCTTATCAACGATTTTTTGATCTTCAATCTTCACATCATTCCCTTTCAATTAGTTAACAATAGAAATAACTCGATTTAAATAATCATTCAATGGATTTAGAGTCCTTCATTTTGAGTGTATCAAATTCGCTACAAAGAGCTTGTAGTCTTACCATCTTCACCTTGTCCTTTCCCTTGTATGAAGAATGAAGTGTATCTCATGCTTTCTTTGTCAAAATCACCATCGAGATTCTCTCAAAGATGATCTCATCCATCGCTTAGCAGATGAAAAATAATGCCTTTTTATCCTTATTGCGATTCTGCTTGAATTCTTGAAGTTGCTGTTGTAACGGCCCCAGGTTTAATTACCTCAAAATTTCATGATCATCAACCTTATTGCTCGTTAATCAGAATATACTAAAGAAATTTCGGCAGCATCTCCTCTGAAATATAGACTCCATCTCAATACAATAATTAGATTTCGGCTAACATTAGCCTAATTATATATCTCATTTTCATCATATAGTTCATCCCAAGGTCCATCAAATAAACATATACAGAAGAGTGCTTCCATGATATACTATTCTAACTCATAGTGACTAATAACATCAGAGTTTATAAAAGGATTTACATTCTACAATAAGTACATACGTTATCTTAGGAGAACATCCTTGTAGCTCTAAGTTGAACCTTCGCCTTGCAATGACCTGAAAATATCAATCTGTGATGGGGTGAGCTCAATAGCTCAGTGAGTAAAGTCATTCAAAATAGAGTTTGTATGATACTACCATTGTACTTCAATTATTATGCAGTTGAGCAATATCAAAAATAAGTTTTAATACTTTCCACTTGCGGTTGATAGTGCAGCTTATGAATCATAGACTCTTTCTATTAACTGATACTGCCTCTATGTATTCTTCTGTATACACATGACCAATATTTTATTAACATACAATCTCAATGATTTTGTAATACTTGACCTACTCGTTTGTCTCTTATAATCACCTCTCCTGCTTTCAGTTTGTAACATGTTCGTATTTCATATATATAGTCATGGTCACAACACAACTCTTATAGAGCCTAATCTTACTCACTAGATTAGTTACAGTTCAATAATGCACCTACCCAATATACATATGACATCACACACTACTCATGATAGTATCCAATTATAATTGTGTTCATACATGAAGAAATACGGGACACTTACATCCATATATTGGATGTCATAACAATCATATCCATATACCAGATATTATAAACAATCATATGCATATACTAGGTGTCATACCTATTAACATTCATAATTCAGATATCATAACAATAATATCCATATATCAGATATCATAAACAATTATATACATATACTAGGTGTCATACATATTAACATCTATAATTCAAATATCATAACAATCATATTCATATACCGGATATCATAAACAATCATATGATATACTAGGTGCCATACCTATTAACATCCAATTCGGATATCATAATAATCATATCCATATACCGGATATCATAAACAATCATATGATATACTAGGTGTCATACCTGATCAACATAAAATATAATCGTAACATACAAATTAACATACATGATCAGCATAAAATATAATCGCAACATGTATACATAATCAACATGAAATATGATCTCAACATGCATACATGATCATCATAAAATATAATCTCAACATGCATACATGATCAACATAAAATATAATCTCCATTCGATCACCTCCGGTTCAACCTGGTCCCTTACTCCGATACATTTGCCACGTATTATTCTCCTCTTCGTCACCTCCGGTTCAACTCGGTCCCTTCCTCCAATACGTTTATCACGTATTATCCTCCCCTTCGTCACCTCCGGTTCAACCCGGTCCCTTCCTCCGATACGTTTACCACGTATCATAACATGTAAATATCATATCCTTCATGTAATAGCTACATGCAAGGATCCATGAGACAATAATAACATAAAGGATTCACATGATTTTTACTTAACATGATGCAATATTAAGAAAGACATTAACATGTATAAGTAACCACTTATTAAACTAATAACATGCAAGACTTTTCAAGATAACCAACATGTTATATCATTCCAATATATGTGTAGCCAAACATGTGCATGAAGTCAAGTATGATTCTCATTCATAAAACTATTTCTTTTTAAGAGGCATGTGTTAGACTACTATGTATACACAATAACGTGTCAATCATGCACCCATGTAAGCATTCAACTTAATGATCCCCAATATCTTACCGGTCAAGTTCTGACTCGTAGTACCAGTATTCGCTTCTCCTAATCATAATACTTATTCACCTTTTATTATTTAATTAACATTCGGGATTGTCATCATTTGCCTCTTTTATCCTCGGGCAAACTGCCTATTGGCTACAACTTAATTTAATTCAAAATCTTCTCATTACTTCTAATACAAATGATAGTTACACGACAATTCCGATATTAATGAATTATTACACTTTTGATATCATAATTATCCTTTATTTCAAGTAAGGACTGGTTTTAGTACTTTTATTTGGTACAGCCCAAATTTACCCCAGGTTCCACCAATACTAGTGTTAACGCTACTGACTTCTATACAGCATGTTTTGTTATTGCTTACTTCTATCTTCTAGTTCCAAACCACACAGTCATTTACTAGCCAAATCATCATCTGCGTTCACATATGAATCAAACCACACACATATGTACATGCGTACACATACACATATCACTTACCCATACTAGATTATTAATCTCATTGACACGTCACTCAATCTTTCGTCTGTAATACTAACTTTCAATTATTAAGGTAATTATCTAACTCTTACCGGTTAGATATAATCGGTGTTACTATAAAGATGTGACTTCCAAGCCTAATAGAGGATTCCAATGTTCTGCTAAATCAATTGTAAGGATACTCGAAAGTCTCTGGTGTATCGAGTAGGCATACCAAAATACTAGTTCAATACTATCGGTATTTGTTTTGTTAATATTGAATTATCCATCATAATCGATATACTTAATATTAAGTTGTCAGATTTACTCAATAATGACTCTAACAGGTTTTCACCAGTTTAATTCTCGCTTGATACTTATACAACATCATCGGTCGCCCATTATCTGATAATCATCAGACCTGATCTTATTCAGTAGTTTTCATTAATAATCATAAATTGCTAAAAGTACGATATCTACTTGCGAGTTTTGATTCGAAGGTTTTATTTTTTCACTTCTCATCAGGTTCGATGAATCTTAGTTATTTATACAACCAATTGCTTTTAGTTCCTACCGATTAACAACTTAATCGATATATAAACATGTAGGTCATCAGCTGACCCTCGCTGCCTCAAATGTGCTAGTTGCTACACAAAATCACGTTATGAGCGTATATATCATGAAACACAACAAATACGAAAATAGTATTCGCAAGATTAATACTCAACATACTACATAATATTTGAATATCCCGTATACTTAGCTTAACAATAAGTTTTTGATATTCAATTTTCTTATCAAGCATGTCCGATAGAGTTAGGAATTCAGTTACTCTAATTCAGTTCATTATTAATTACTTGATCAGTTCCATCATCATCGGTTCACGTTCACAGTTGCTAATTAACAGAAATGTCCCGATCCCATCCGAGTTATCAATATTAACAAAATCTTCAATAATTTAATCAATACACTATTTCTATCATACTGCATCAATACATATATCCCAATTGATAGAGTTTTCTATAACACGGTTACATCGAGTTACTCAAAGATAATTTTCAATTTCATTTGTTTAGTTCAATTCTAATATTAACTTCGGATTCTGCTTATACCAGTTTCAACATAACCAATTTTATTATTATCCGATCATGGTTGATGGGTCTCAAGTGATCTTTTATCTTAACTGATTTCTAATTATCTCTTTTTAATAAATAAACATTCGTGATCTGTAATCGATTTCCCATTGTCACTGTTTAGCCTACTCACTGGGTACACCGGTGTTAACCAACCACCATCTGATTATTATTATCCATAACTATTACTTTCATAACGGATTGGACATTACTTGCGTATAATATCAATCTTCACTTAACTATCATCGTTATTATTTTAATAGTCAATACACATGCAATCACGGTGTTTAATAAAATCGGAGGGATACTTTACCCACTTAATGATTTTCAGGTTAAGTCACTTCAATATTCATCACAGATGGATAGATGACATCAGCTGAAGATTTACACTTAACAATTTCTATCAAAGCCCAGTGTTTAGTCATTCGGTTCTAAATTCTAATAAAGACTCGCAACATATACATCATGTTCAGAGATACACACGTATAACTCATGTGGTATTTGTCTATGTGCAACCATTTTAATACCCTTACAGACTCTTAATGGCCATGTTATACGAACTTTAAATAACAATTCTCAATTTGGTATCATACCCGTATTAGGTTCTCACACACATATACATAACATATCCGTGATTCATTATTCGGATACTCTATTTGGATTTCGGTTCTATAACACCAATTCACTTTTACAATAACTATCGTAATCATCTTTTTAATGACGTAATCTCTTAGTTCTAATGAATCCATATTATCAATAATTCTCAATAACAATTATTTCTAAATTGGGGAAAAATAAGATTTAAGTTAGGATTTTCACTCACCGGGTATACCGATAAATTCTGAACACCCAATATCGTATACTGATATACCAGATGTGTAGCTCTCGTTTTCACGATTATAACGGCTCAAGAATCGTCCGAATCCAACTTCGGATGGCTAAGATATCGTTCGGAAACCAAAACCAATATAAAAGGTTAGATACGTAATAACTGAAAATATTTAGGGGGTTGTTTGTAATTTTTCAGGGACCCCAAAGTAATTATTCAATCTTATAAGGGCTAAAATGAAATTTATCTTATTAATGAATGGGTTGGGTACATAACGGGTCGGGTTTATTTTAAAACCCGAACCCGAAACACATTATTGGTTTTTCCCATACAAAGCAGCAGCAGCAGCGTGCTGCTGCTGCTCCCCGCGGCCGTCGCGGCCACCGCTGCCCAGCCGCGCGGTGGCGCAGCCGCCTCCTCGACGCCGGCGCCGCTCTGGCGTTGCTCTGGCGCCGCTCCAGTCAACCAGCGAGAGAGAAAGAGAAGAAGTGGGGGAGAGAGAGGCCCACTGCCGGCCCGTCGCTCCCCCCACCGCCGGCCCGTCGCCGATCTCCGGCGTCATCGGCTGGCCTCCGACGCTTCTGTTGCCTGGCCGCCGGCCACTTGCCAAAGAGAGAGAGAGAGTGATGAGGGGGAGAGAGAGAACGAGAGTGGGAGAGAGAGTGAACAGGGGAGAGAGATTTTATCTCTCTTCGCCCCCGCCTACTCCCACCTACTCCCACCTACCTCCCATACCCATTTTATTTTTCATTATTCTTTTATTTTTCTTTCTTTCTTCATTTTCCCAACTTGTTTAATACAATCATAAATAGGTATGAATACCAATACCCGGTATTTATACGAATATTTCATGCAGATCCATTCCGAGATTTTCTATAATGAATCACTAAAATTTATTTAACACAGAAAAAATATTATTAACCCAATAATATTACTTTAACTCAGAGTTTAATAATCCGGGTGTTACAGCCCTACCCCCCTTAGAAAAAGTTTCGTCCTCGAAACTCGGCATATCTGATAATAAGTAAGAGTGATACTTTCAATTTCTTCTTTATATCATGAAATCTTTCTTCTAATAGAGAAATTTTGTTTTCTTCTGACCATGCATTTTCTTATGTGTTCACAACATGCAATATATGTTCAATATTATCACTTTCATACAGAATATATCTTACATATACTTTATATCATTACATTCACCATCATACTTGATGATATACACATCATATGGTATCACATACACACATCACACTTGGTGATAATCGTGTTATATATCATCACACATCGTATCAGCACATATACGTACCATACTCTATGATACGTCCATCACATATACTCAATATGGTTCTTCCGTTCTGATTAAATCTTATCTTGCCTGATATTTTTATTATTTTCTTATCCTCGTGTCCCATACCACCGGTAGTTCATACTAAGGGCCCGCACTCCTAATAGAACTCATCCGAGTCAAAGTATATGCGGGTATACTTTCATTCGAATATAAGAAAAAGTTAAATATCATGCATTTAGAGATTAATCATACGCATAAGAACCCATTACACCTATGAATTTCTTACATCAAGGCACACATTCATTCATACAAACTGCACACTCGCTGACATTCATTATAACAATCAATGTTATTTCTGAACCAACGACTTAAATCAATCTCTAGGAGAATCTGCCATAGACCTACTCCTGAGTTCTACTCCAAATTTCTAAGCGTAAGCTCTGATACCAAATGTAACGGCTTCAGGTTTAATTACATCAAAATTTCATGATCATCAACCTTATTGCTCGTTAATCAGAATATACTAAAGAATTTCAGCAGCATCTCCTCTGAAATATAGACTCCATCTCAATACAATAATTAGATTTCGGCTAACATCAGCCTACTTATAGATCTCATTTTCATCATATAGTTCATCTCAAGGTCCATCAAATAAATATATACAGAAGAGTGCTTCCGTGATATACTATTCTAACTCATAGTGACTAATAACATCAGAGTTTACAAAAAAATTTACGTTCTACAATAAGTACATACGTTATCTCAGGAGAACATCCTTGCAGCTCTAAGTTGAACCTTCGCCTTGCCATGACCTGAAAATATCAATCTGTGGTGGGGTGAGCTCAACAGCTCAATGAGTGAAGTCATTCAAAATAGAGTTTATATGATACTACCATTATACTTTAATTATTATGTAGTTGAGCGATATCAAAAATCAGTTTCAATACTTTTCACTTGCGGTTGATACTGCAGCTTATGAATCATAGACTCTTCTATTATCTGATACTGCCTCTATGTATTCTTCTGTGTACACGTGACCAATATTTCATTAACATACAATCTCAATGATTTTACAATACTTGACCTACTCGTTTGTCTCTTATAATCATCTCTCCGGTTTCCAGTTTGTAATATATTCGTATTTCATATATATATATAGTCATGGTCACAACATAACTCTTAGAGAGCCTAATCTTACTCACTAGATTAGTTACGGTTCAATATTGCACCTACCCTAATATACATATGATATCACACACTACTCATGATAGTATCCAATTATAATTGTGTTCATACATGAAGAAATACGGGACACTTACATCCATATACTGGATGTCATAACAATCATATCCATATACCAGATATCATAAACAATCATATGCATATACTAGGTGTCATACTATTAACATCCATAATTCAGATATCATAACAATCATATCCATATACCAAATATCATAAACAATCATATGCATATACTAGGTGTCATACCTATTAACATCTATAATTCGGATATCATAACAATCATATCCATATACCGGATATCATAAACAATCATATGATATACTAGGTGCCATACCTATTAACATCCAATTCGGATATCATAACAATCATATCCATATACCGGATATCATAAACAATCATATGATATACTAGGTGCCATACCTGATCAACATAAAATATAATCGTAACATGCAAATTAACATACATGATCAACATAAAACATAAGCGCAACATGCATACATA
This sequence comes from Agave tequilana, assembly GCA_038442645.1. Lineage (NCBI taxonomy): Eukaryota > Viridiplantae > Streptophyta > Magnoliopsida > Asparagales > Asparagaceae > Agave > Agave tequilana. The sequence continues at coordinate 66,407 of JAVJIF010013053.1, read as the reverse complement.
ATCAACATGAAATATGATTTCAACGTGCATACATGATCATCATAAAATATAATCTCAACATGCATACATGATCAACATAAAATATAATCTCTCCTTCGATCACCTCCGGTTCAACCCGGTCCCTTCCTCTGATACGTTTACCCATATTATTCTCCCCTTCGTCACCTCCGGTTCAACCCGGTCCCTTCCTCCAATACGTTAACCACGTATTATTCTGCCCTTTGTCACCTTCGGTTCAACCCGGTCCCTTCCTCCGATATGTTTACCACGTATCATAACATGTAAATATCATATCCTTCATGTAATAACCACATGCAAGGATCCATGATATAATAATAACATAAAGGATTCACATGATTCCTACTTTACATGATGCCAATATTAAGAAAGACATTAACATGTATAAGTAACCACTTATTAAACTAACAACATGCAAGCCTTTTCAAGATAACCAACATGTTATATCATTCTAATATATGTGTAGCCAAACATCTGCATGAAGTCAAGTATGATGCTCATTCATAAAACTATTTCTTTTTAAGAGGCATGTGTTTGACTACTATGCATACAAATAACGTGTCGATCATGCACCCATATAAGCATTCAACTTAATGATCTCCAATATCTTACCGATCAAGTTCTGACTCGTAGTACCAGTATTCGCTTCTCCTAATCATAATACTTATTCACCTTTTATCATTTAATTAACATTCGGAATTTGTCATCATTTGCCTCTTTTATCCTCAGGCAAACTGCCTATTAGGTACAACTTAATTTAATTCAAAAACTTCTCATTACTTCTAATACAAATGATAGTTACACGACAATTCCGATATTAATGAATTATTACACTTTTGATATCATAATTATCCTTTATTCAAGTAAGGACTGGTTTTAGTACTTTTATTTGGTACAGCCCAAATTTACCCCAGGTTCCACCAATACTGGTGTTAACGCTACTGACTTCTATACAACATGTTTTGTTATTGCTTACTTCTATCTTCTAGTTCCAAATCACACAGTCATTTACTAGCCAAATCATCATCTGCGTTCGCATATGAATCAAACCACACACATATGTACATGCGTACACATACACATATCACTTACCCATACTGGATTATTAATCTCATTGACACGTCGCTCAATCTTTCGTCTGTATTACTAACTTTCAATTATTAAGGTAATTATCTAACTCTTACCGGTTACATATAATCTGTGTTACTATAAAGATGTGACTTCCAAGCCTAATAGAGGATTCCAATGTGCTGCTAAATCAATTGCAAGGATACCCGAAAGTCTCTGGTGTATCGAGTAGGCATACCAAAATACTAGTTCAATACTATCAGTATTTGTTTTTTTGATATCGAATTATCCATCATAATCGATATACTTAATATTAAGTTGTCAGATTTACTCAATACTGACTCTAACAGGTTTTCACCAGTTTAATTACTCGCTTGATACTTATACAACATCATCGGTCGCCCATTATCTGATAATCATCAGACCTGATCTTATTCAGTAATTTTCATTAATAATCATTAATCGCTAAAAGTACGATATCTACTTGCGAGTTCTAGTTCGAAGGTTTTATTTTTTTACTTCTCATCAGGTTCGATGAATCTTAGTTATTTATCCAACCAATTGCTTTTAGTTCCTACCGATTAACAACTTAATCAATATATAGACATGTAGGCGATCATCTGACCCTCGCTGCCTCAAATGTGCTAGTTGCTACACAAAATCACGTTATGAGCGTATATATCATGAAACACAACAAATATGAAAACAGTATTCGCAAGATCAATACTCAACATACTACATAATATTTGAGTATCCCGTATACTTAGCTTAACAATAAGCTTTTGATATTCAATTTACATATCAAGCATGTCCTGTAGAGTTAGGAATTCAGTTGCTCTAATTCAGTTCATTATCAATTACTTGATCAGTTCCATCATCATCAGTTCACGTTTACAGTTGCTAATTAACAGAAATGTCCCGATCCCATCCGAGTTATCAATATTAACAAAATCTTCAATAATTTAATTAATATACTATTTCTATCATACTGCATCAATTACATATATCCCAATTGACAGAGTTTTCTATATCACGGTTACATCGAGTTACTCGAAGATAATTTTCAATTTCATTTGCTTAGTTCAATTCTAATATTAACTTTGGATTCTGCTTATACCAGTATCAACATAACCAATTCTATAATTATCCGATCATGGTTGATGGGTGTCAAGTGATCTTTTATCTTAACTGATTTCTAATTATCTCTTATTAATAAATAAACATTCGTGATCTGTAATCGATTTTCCCTTGTCACTGTTTAGTCTACTCACTGGGTACACCGGTGTTAACCAACAATAATCTGATTATTATTATTCATAACTATTACTTTCATAACGGATTGGACATCACTTGCGTATAATATCAATCTTCACTTAACTATCATCGTTATTATTTTAATAGTCAATACACATGCAATCACGGTGTTTAATAAAATCAGAGGGATACTTTACCCACTTAATGATTTTCAGGTTAAGTCACTTCAATATTCATCACAGACGGATAGATGACATCAGCTGAAGATTTACACTTAACAATTTCTATCAAAGTCTAGTGTTTAGTCATTCGGTTCTAAATTCTAATAAAGACTCGCAACATATACATCATGTTCAGAGACACACACGTATAACTCATGTGCTATTTGTCTATGTGCAACCATGTTAATACCCTTACAGACTCTTAATGGTCATGTTATACGAACTTTAAATAACAATTCTCAATTTGGTATCATACCCGTATTAGGTTCTCACACACACATACATAACATATCCGTGATTCATTATTCAGATACTCTATTTGGATTTCGGTTCCATAACACCAATTCACTTTTACAATAACTATCGTTATCATCTTTTTAATAACGTAATTGTTGGCCCAAAGGCCTTCCACTCTAGTTTTGATGATGATTAACTCATGTAGTTATGTTTACTAATAATCTTGTGATTTTAGTTTCAGATCATTAAGCAAGATATTAGTTTGTGATTGCTTCAAAAAGATGAGTTTGGAAGTCTTCACTTGGTGATTCCCGTGCCCGAGCATCAAGATCATACCTTTGCACTCGGAGGATCACGTTTGGGATCGAGTCGACTTGAAGATGAAGATCGTCAAGAAGACTTAGGTATCCTAATTTACTTTAGTGTATTTTAGATCTATTTGTAAAGCTTAGAATAGTTGATATGCTCAAGTGCACAATACACACACGTTTCATGGTTTGGATTTGGTTTTCATGAATAGTTGATCAAAACAAGTTTACATGGTTTTTATGCATATTAGATATGTTAAAATTATACATACATGCTTCATATCTTAAACAAACTTATTTTGATATGTCTATTCATGAATTTTAGGAAAAATCAGATTTCCTATTGAAAAATACAAGTTTGATAAAAATACATGTTTTGGTTTTGATAAAAAATGATAAGACACAAAAATAGTTTCATATGCTTGATATTTGAGTTGAAATTTTTATCACATGTTTATATATCAATGCAAAACGATAAAACTATTTTTGGGTATTTTTACAAAGACTTAAAAGATTTTTAGAAATATTTTAACATGTGTTTTCTGTCCCTGAACAGTGGCTGACAGGCCAGGACGGCCGACCACATGGGTCGACCGTACCAAGGGCCGGACGACCCTTGCGGTCGACCGACGTGCACAAGCCTGTGCACGTTTGGCAGTCACAGGGACGGTCGGCCGGGCGGCCGACCGGACCTGAGAGCAGTGCTCTCTGTTTCTGGGGGTCGATCGGGCGGTCGACCGGGTCTGCCCAACGGTCATATTTCAGACCGTTGGCGGTCGGCCGGGCGGCCGACTGGTAGCCTGTCAGGCTGCCAGATCAGCCTAACGGCTAGTTTTGTTTTGGGGCTATAGATACCACATCTCTTTAAGGTTTTAACCAAGTTTTTTAAGAGCAAAAATTCCTACATTCTTTGGTGTTTAAAACAAGTTTTTCAAAAGGTTTTAAAGCTTCAAAAGATCAATCTTATTTGTTTTAGAGTTTTTGAAAAAATCAAAGAAAATAGAAAATTGAGAGATTTGTTTTGGTTCTTCATTTCAATCTTTTACAAGAGTTTTCCCAAGTATTTTTCTTTGAGTTTTTATTTTCCAAACTCTAGTTTTTCCACACTTGAGCTATCTTCTATCCTAATCTATTTAGGATCTTTGTTTTGTGGAAAAAGAGAAAAAGGAAAGAGGTTTGTGGTTGAAACATACCACTTATTGTAAACCCTTGATTTCTTGAGTTGCTCCCTCTTTGGTAGAGGTTGAGGTTGTTGTATTGGGTTGGTGTTTGCTCCCTCTTTGGTAGAGGTGGAGATTGGTGTTTGCTCCCTCTATTGTGAGGTAGAGTTTGGTTTGTATACCCTCTTCGGTAGAGGTGTTTGTTGGTTGTTGTTTGGTTAAGGGCCTACCCCTCTTGTGTGAGGTGGTGTTTGTATTGAGAGAGGAGTTTGGTACTCCTAGTGTTGTAACAAATCCTCCTCGGTGGAGGTTCCCTCGGTGGGAGATAGTGGATTGGAAATCCTTCACGGTGGTGAAGGCAGGGATGTAGAGCTAGGGGCTCGAACCTCGAAACATATCTTGTTGTTAGCGTTTGATCCATTGTCTCTCTAACCCTCTCTCTCTTTATTTTGTGCAAAGTATCATTCATGTCATACATATCTATTTGCTTGTGTTGTCCTTGCATTGATTCATATTGGTTATTCATTATATGCTTGGATTGTTTGTGTCTGCCTCACTTGTACTTAACCACAAGAGCTTCATATAGCACCTCAACCCATATTTAGGGAATCAAGAGGAGTTAGTCCAGAGCCCTTCACGGGGAATTCGGCTACACTTGTGTGTTGTACTAAGTGTGTTGCAATATTGTTTTTAAGCTTTCGCATTTAGCGCATTTAGTTCTAGATTAGCATTATCACCTATTCACCCCCCTCTAGGTGATTTACAATTGGTATCAGAGCCTACGTTCCTGATACTTAGGCTTAACATCCTAGGAGTGAGATCCATTTGTTTGCTAATCTTGTTTGCATTTGCTTGTTTGCACACTCATATAGTTTACCATGGACTTCATGACCCCACCTATTTTGACCCTTCCAACATTCTTATTTGGAAGATTAGGATGACCGTTTATTTACAAACCCTAGGACATAAGGTTACCTTGCCATTATCAAGGAATCCTACCTTAGTGATAGCAAGCATTTAGGGGCTAATGCACAAGCCTTTGAGGCCATTAGAAGCACATTATCTAAAGATCATCTTATACGTGTTTCTAACCTTGATTCCGCTTTTGCAGTGTGGAACAAGTTGACAACCACAACCACTCCGAGCTTCAAGTACAAATCCAACCGGAGGAATCTAGTGGAGAATCTGAATCTCAATGCTTCATGGTCCAAGGGAATGACTCCCTTGAGGTACAATCGGAAACTCAACTAGATAGTTTTGATTCTAGTTCTTCATGTGATGATCATGTTGATGCCCATGCTTTGAATGAAGAACTTTCTATTGTGTGTGAAAAATTGATTGAAAAATATAATGTTTTGAAAAAGAAAAGTCTAGGCCTAATAATGAAAATAAAAATTTGATTGCTAGACTTGATGTTGTTTTACAAGAGAAAGAGGAGATTGCTAATGAGAGGGATTCATTAAAATCTCAACTTGATCTTGCACTTAAAGAAAATGAATTTTTGAAAACTAAAAATGATTGTGAAAATGTTTTGAAGAAAAATAAAGTTTTGTCTTCAAAAATTGAATTTGTTGTAAAAGAAAATAATTCTTTGAAAATAAAAATTATTTCTATTTCAAATGATTTAGATGTGTGTTTAAAGAAAAATGAGTTTTTGCAAAATAAGATTGATTCCCATGTTTGCCATGCTAGGGTAGTATCACACACATCACCCATTGCATGCCACACTTCTTCTTTAATTGAAAAAGATATATCCATGCTTAAGAAGAGTGTTGATTGTTTGGGCTCCATTTTGAGCCAATGTGTTGTGGGCCATACACGTTTGGAATCTTTGTTTCGAAAGAAACAAGTTCCATCTATTCATTTACACCCTACACGGCATACACATGCTCCTCACGGACACCATCACACTTTGTATGCTCATGTGTACTCTTGTACACATTGTGGACGTAAGGGCCACCTTGCTATTTGCTATGATCGTATACATGTTTCAAATTTAGCAAATAAGTTTGTTTGGGTTAGAGAAGGGACTAACCCCCATGGACCCAAAAAGTTATGGGTACTAAAGACCACCCCTCCTATTTTGATGTAGGTGTGGGCTCTCACATGACGTGAGAGTTGCTGTACCTTGGAGTGGATGCGTTCCGTACTTAAAGAAAACTATTTGGATGCATCACTTTCAAGGGATGTTTGGTGGAGAAGACCACCATGTTTTGGAGACAAGGAGAGTTGCCTTCTAGGTTTTGGTAACGATTCCTAACTCCTATTTATTGTTTACATGCTTTCCATGTTAATCATATATAGCATGTTTTATTGTTTGTAGATTATTGTGAGAATGCTATGCTTATTAAATCCTTGACATACATGTTTAGCATTTTGAGACACCCATGTTTAATATGGACTATTATTTTAGTGTTCTCACCATTTGTTTAGCTATCATGTTTATCATAGGTTTAATAACTTGTGAATTTTCTTAATAATCATGTTTTTGTTTATCATGATGAATTTTGTCTTGTTTTATGCTTCATGAGTTGATTACATGTTTAGATGTTAGTTTTCATTAAACTTGGTATATACTTGTACATATAATGGGCCACAAATAAATCTATATATGTTTGAGCTTGAATGCTTATTTGACCTCATTAGATGTGCTAGTATAGTCTAGTTTTGATGATCCATACATTTTAAACTTATATTCCCATTTTGGATTTGTTTCATGTTTTAGTGTGTATGTTTAACTTCATGTATATGTCTATTTTCTCCAAATTATTGTTTATACATATACATCCTTTTGAGCCACGTGCCTTCATGCATATATCTTTGTGGACTCGTTGTGTTTTGGATATGTATGTATACTTTAATTTGTATAGGACATACATATACCTTGAAGATTAAATAGTTTTGATGATTTTCATATTTTCTTGTTTCAAGAAATTTTGAGCTTAATTGCCGATTTTCATGATTATATGTTTCATATAACACTTGCACACTCACCTCTTTTACAAAGTTTGTCATGATTGTGTTTTTCATGAGTATGTTTGAGCTTAATGGATTTTGAGTGGTTTAGTGTCATGTAGATTTCATGTTTCATGAAAAACAATTTTGTTTTATTCCTTACTTGAAGGATTTCGTACTAGTTTAAAAATTTTTCAATTTAACTAGTTCGTATTCTTTCCTATGGTAGAGATTTTTAAATAAACTATATTTTCAAATCTATTTTGAAAACCCCTACCAACTATGGGTGGTTGGATGGGAGATCATGTTCATGTATGCTTTAAAATGAAAATCATTTAAAACTTGAACCATGATTGGGAGGTATAGGTAATATGAGATATACATTTGATCTTATTGTTTCAATTGGTATCATTGGACTCTTTCAATTGGTATCAATTTTGACCTTTCTTGTATACTCATATATGTTTGTATGTATGTATGCTTTCAATTTCAAAGAATATCAATTTCTATTGGTATTTACTTTTCATACATATATATGTGTTTGTTTATGCTAAAGCTTGAAGTTTAACTTTGTTTCAATTGATTCAATTTTCAATTGGTATCTTATTTCAAGCCTATGCATGTGTTTTGTTGGTATTTCATAAAGGGGGGAGAAAATTCGATTTTCATGTTTACAATTGATATTTGTATTTCCACTCCCTTGCTTTATGATAGAAAAAAAAGTTTTAAATTAATATCCAAATTGATTGTCACCCCTATTTGGTTTTGTTTTGTTTTTAGACAAAAAGGGGAGAACATTTTTTTAACCCTTTTATTGACTCATTGTTTCGAACAAAAAGGGGGAGAAAAATTTATTGATTTGGTTTTGCTTTTACCCCTTATTGATGATTGTTTCTTTGTATTAAAAAGGGAGAAGATTTTGTTTTGATTTGGTTCTTACCCCTTTGTTGATGATTGACAAAAAGGGGGAGAATTTTTTGAGAGTTTAATATGCATATATAAAACTTCATATTCATGTTTTGCATATATTAAGTTTAATTTTAGTTTAATTTTAATTGGTATCTAGAGCATGTTTTGTTTTGAACATTTCATTGGTATCTAGAACCTTTTATTGTTTATGCATAGATATGCATTCATGTTTAAGAGCCTTTATTGCATATCATTTATGTTTACTTGTTTATGCATGCGTTAAGGGGGAGCTTCTTTGAAGCTTAACTTTAATCCATGCATATATAACTCCATGAGTTTTGTCACCATCAAAAAGGGGGAGATTGTTGTGTTGGCCCAAAGGCCTTCCACTCTAGTTTTGATGATGATTAACTCATGTAGTTATGTTTACTAATAATCTTGTGTTGTTTAAGTTTCAGATTATTAACCAAGATATTAGTTAGTGATTAGCTTCAACAAGGTGTTTAGAAGCTTTTCATGATGATTCCAGGGCCAAAGCGTCAAGATCACACATTGCCTAGCCCATGGATGGAGTTTTGGAACAAGTATACTTGAAGATGAAGATCATCAAGAAGACTTAGGTATTCATAATTTAGATAGTGTGTTTTAGATCCATTTGTAAAGCTTAGTATAGTTGATATGCTCAAGTGCACAAACACACACGTTTTCATGTTTTGGATTTGGTTTTCATGAATAGTAGATCAAAACAAGTTTACTTTATTTCTATGTATATTAGATGTATTCTAGATATACATACATGGTTTAACTTGCTAAGCAAACTTATTTTGATATCCCTATTCATGTATTGAAAAATCAAGTTTGATAAAAATACAAGTGTTGGTTTTGATAAACTTTACAAGACTCAAAAATGAATTTATATGATTAATATATGTCTTGAAATTTTTATCACAAGTTTATGTTTCCATATAAAATGATAAAACTATTTTGGTGATTTATAGAAGTGTTAAAAGATTTTTAGAAAAATATTTTACAGTGTTTTTCTGACCCAGATTTCTGTTCCAGGTTTCAATCAGTCGACTAGTCAACCTGACCTAGTCGACTTGGGTGAAGTCGGTCGACCGGGCCGGTCGACCGACGTGCACAAATCTGTGCACGTTTGGAGGCACTGGGACGGTCGACCGCTCGGGTCGACCGGGGCACTTACAGTGCTCTCTGTTTGTTTCGGTCGACCGGCCGGTCGACCGCAGTTGCCCAACGGTCATATTTCTGACCGTTGGCAGTCGACCGGGCCGGTCGACCGTTGCCTGTCAGAGCTGCCAGCTCAGCTCTAACGGCTAGTTTTCTGATGGGCCTATAAAAATCCCATCTCTTTGGGTTTTTGGCCAAGGTTTTTAGAGACAAAATTTCCAGACTTTCTCTATTGTTTTAAAAGAGTTTTTAAAAGAGTTTTGAGCCAAAAAGAATTCATCTTATTTGTTTTTAGGTTTTTGGAAAAATCAAAGAAAAGAATATTTTGGGAGATTTGTCTTGGTTTTCATTCTATATCTTTTGCAAGAATTTTCCAAGTGTTTTTCTTTGTTGCTTGTTTTCCAAACACCTAGTTTTCCACACTTGAGCTATCTTCTATCCTAATCTATTAGGATTATTTGTTTTGTGGAAAAGAGAGAAAAAGAGAAGTGTTTGAGGTTAAGCCTCTAAGTTGTAAACCCTCCTTTGCTTTTGTTGTATCCCTCTTTGGTAGAGGTTGATCGGAGTGGTATTGTGGTTGGATCCCTCTTCGGTAGAGGTGATTGTGTTTGTATTGGCTACGGGCCTTATCCCTCTTCGGTAGAGGTGGATTGTGGTTGTATAGCCTCGGTGGCTTTGTAAGGATTGAGAGAGGAGTTCGGTACTCCTATAGTGGATTGGAAATCCTACACGGTGATGTAGGCGGGGATGTAGAGCTAGGGGCTCGAACCTCGAAACATATCCGTGTGTTTGCGTTTGATCCAATATCTCTCAACTCTCTCTCTCATTTATTTATGCAAAGCATCATACATAACATCATATCATATTTTCTTGTGTTGAGCATAATTCATATCATACATATCTATTTGCTTGTTGTGCCTTGCATAATTCACATTGCTATATCTTGTATATGCTTGGTTGTTTGTGTGTGCCTCACTTGTACCTAATCAACAAGAGCTTCACATAGCATCTCAACCCATTCAAGGGGAATCAAGAGGAGTTAGTCCAGAGCCCTTCACGGGGAATTCGGCTACACTTGTTGATTGTACTAAGTGTGTTGCAAAATTTGCATTAGCTTCCGCATTTAGCGCACTTAGTTTTGCATTTAGTTTTAGATTAGCACTAACACCTATTCACCCCCCCTCTAGGTGTTCCTTTCAATTGGTATCAGAGCTAGTGCTCCTGATACTTAGGCTTAACATCCTAGGAGTGAGATCCATTTGCTTGCTAATCTATTGTTTGCATTTGCTTATTTTGCACACATATAGTTTACCATGGCTTTCATGACCCCACCTATGTTTGACCCTTCCAACATTTATGTTTGGAAGATTAGGGTGACTGTTTATTTACAAACCCTAGGTCATAAAGTTATCTTGCCATTACCAAGGAATCCTTCCTTAGTAATAGCAATCATATAGGGGCCAATGCACAAGCCCTAGAGGCCATTAGAAGCACTTTATCTAAAGAATATCTTATGAGTGTTTCTAACCTTGATTCCGCTTTTGCAGTGTGGAACAAGTTGACAACAACCACCACCACCTCCGAGCTTCAAGTGCAAATTCAAGAAGAGGAATCTAGTGGAGAATCCGAGTCTCAATGCTTAATGGTCCAAGGGAATGACTCCCTTGAGGTACATTCGGAACCCCACTTGGATGATAGTGATGATTGCTCTAGTTCTTCATGTGTTGATTATGATGCTCATGCCTTAAATGAAGAACTATCTATTGTGTGTGAAAAATTAATAGAAAAATATAAGATTTTGAAAAAGAAAAGTCTAGAAATTGAAAAAGAAAATAAATGTTTGCATTTAGACTTGACAATGTTTTGCAAGAGAAGGTTGAGATTTCTAATGAAAGGGATTCATTGAGATCTCAATTAGAACTTGCACTTAAAGAAAATGAATTTTTAAAATCTAAAAATGATTGTGAAACTCTTTTGGAGAAAAATGAAAACTTGTCTTCAAAAATTAATTTTGTTTTAAAAAAGAATGTTGCTTTGAAAAATAAAATTATTTCTATTTCAAATGATTTAGATATTTGTTTAAAGAAAAATGAAGTTTTGCAAAATAAGATTGATGCACATGTTTGCCATGCTAGTGTAGCTTCTTCATCTAGTCTTCCTATTGCATGTACCTCTTCTTCTAGGATCAATGATGATATTTGTATGTTAAAGAAGAGAGTAGATTGTTTGGGCTCCACTATGAGTCAATGTGCTAAGAACCATACACGCTTGGAAACCTTGGTTCGAAAGAAACAAGTTCCATCTTTTATGCATGCACACCCTCCACTGCATACACATGCTCCACACGGACACCATCAACACATGTATGCTCATGTGTACACATGTACACGTTGTGGCCGAAAAGGCCATCTTGCTAAATTTTTCTATGATCGTTTACATGTTGAGAATTTAGCAAAGAAGTTTGTTTGGGTTAGAGAAGGTACTAACCCCCATGGACCCAAGAAGATATGGGTACCAAAGACCACCCCTCCTATTGTTTTTGATGTAGGTGTGGGCTCTCACATGACGTGAGAGTGATGACACCTTGGAGTGGATGCGTTCCGGACTTAAAGGAAATCAAATGGATGCATCACTTTCAAGGGAAAGTTTGGTGGAGAGGACCACCTTTGTTTTAGAGAAATAGAGCGGTGCCCTCATTGGTTTTGGTATCGAATCTCTAACTCCTTATGTTTACATGCTTTCCATGTTTATCTTTCATAGCATGATTTGATGTTTAGTGATCATCATGAATATGTCATGTTAATTAGATTAGTGTTATACTTATTAGTTGGTTAAAACATCCATGTTTTATATGGACTTATATTTTTGTGTTTTCACCTTGGTTAAACTAATCTGTATGACCTAGATCTAATGCACATGCATGTACATATTGATCATATATGATTTGTATTCATATCTTTGATATTTATAGCATGTTTCATTATTTGGTGATTATTATGATAATGCCATGCTCATTAGATCCTTGACATGCATGTATAGCATTTTGAGACACCCATGTTTATATGGACCCATACTTTGTGTTCTCACCGTTTGTTTTAGCTATCATGTTTATCATAGGTTTAATAACATGTGGATTTGCATAATAATCATGTTTAAGTTTATCATGTTAATTTTTATTGTGTTTTGATACTTCATGTTTTGATTACATGTTTAGATGTTAGTTTTCATTAAGACTAGGTATATATTCGTGCATATAGTGGGCCACAAATAAATCTATATATTTTTGAGCTTGATTGCTTATTTGAACCCATTAGATGTGCTAGTATAGTCTAGTTTTGATGATTCATACATTTTAAACTTGTATTCTCATTTTTGAATTTGTCTTGTGATTGTGTGTTTCACTTCATGTATATGTTTGTATTGCCAAACTTTAAGATATACATGTATACCCCTTGAGTCATTTGCCTTTCATGCAAATCTATATATGGACTCAATTGTGTTTAGGGATATGTATGTATACTTATTGTGTTGACAATTCATACATACACCATGAAATGAAATTTGTTTTGATGAAGATTTAGTTTTTCTTGTTTTGTGTTTAATTGTTTAAACTTCATGTATATGTCTATCTTGTCCAAACTATTAGATATACATGTTTATCCTTTTTGAGCCACGTGCCTTATGCATATATTTTGTGGACTCGTTGTGTTTTGGATATGTATGTATACTTTAGTTTGTATTAGACATACATATGCCTTGAAGATTAAATAAGCTTTAATGATTTTCGTGTTTTCTTGTTTAAAAGAATATTGAGCTAAATTGTATATTTTCATGATCATGTTCTTCACATTGTATTTGTACACTCACATTTCTTATTTACTCATGTGTTTTGTTTTCATGAGTCATATTTATGCTTCATTGACTTGAGTGTTTGATATCATGTGGATTTCATGTTTTATGAAAAATTATTTTTGTTGTATTCCTTACTTGAAGGATTTCGTACTAGTTTAAAACATTTTCATTTAACTAGCTACGGTATTCCTCATTTTGGTAGTGATTTTCAAACAAAACTATATTTTAAAATCTATTTTTGAAAACCCCTACCCTTTATGGGCGGATGGATGGGAGATCATGCTCATGTATGCTTTACTATGAAAATCATTTTAAACTTGATCATGATTGGGAGGATTAGATTATATGAGTTATACCATGCTTTTATTGTTATGTCAATTGGTATCATTGAACTCTTTCAATTGGTACCATTTTGATCCTTTTGTATACTCATATGTTTATTGTGTATGTATATTTTCAATTGGTATCATCTATTGGTGATTGGTACTCATTCTATTTCATACACATATACTTATTTTATTTGTGCTTAAGATATAAATTTTTCACAAAATCTTGTTTATGCTAGTGCTTGAGCTTCAATTTTGTTTCAATTGATTACTTTTAAATTGGTATCAAGCCCATGCATCTTTTTAGTTGGTATTTCATAAAGGGGGAGAAAATTTAATTTTGTCTTTCAATTGGTGATTCTTCAATTGATATTTGTTTCCCACTCCCTTACTTTATGATTGAAAATTTCATATTGGTATCATATGTTTAATATGAAAATTATTTACAATTGGTATCAAAATTTTGTTTTTTAATTTCAATTGATATCAAGATGTTTCATGTGTTTTTGCTTAAAATTGGTATCTAAAAATTTTGTTTTTTTAAGAAAAATACAAAAGTTTTGATTTGTATTGACTATATGCATATAGATTCATGATGAGTGTATCTTGTATTGAAGAGCTTAACATCTCTTCGTTATGTGGTACACGTGTGTAGGGGGAGCTTCACATCTCCTCTTATGCATTACATAGTGTGTGTTATGTGAATTAGGGCTTAACATCCCTCTTTCATGTAATGCATATGTGTAGGGAAGCTAACTTAGCGTCTTCCTCTTCATGAATTTATATAGCATATAACATCTATTGATCTTTGTTTATTTTCAATTGATATCAAGATGCTTCATTGACATATTTATCTATTGATATCATGTTGTTTATAGTCACCCCTTATTGACCTTGTTTTTGTTTTAGACAAAAAAGGGGAGAAAAATTTGTTTGATTTGATTTTACTTTGAACCCTTTGTTGATGATTGACAAAAAGGGGAGAAGTATTTGAGTTTATATGCATGTTTTCATTGCTTAAGGGGGAGAAGTATTTGTCTTCCTTGTTATTTATGCATATATGTTTTTGTATTGCAAATAGGAGAAAAAGATTTTGATTTATGCTTGTTGCATGTTTTATCTCCATACTTGCATACATATTCATGTGTTTCATTTCTATATCTTATTATTTATGTCTATGCATGAGTTAAGGGGGAGCTTCTTTGAAGCTTAACTTTAATCCATGCATATATAACTCCATGAGTTTTGTCATCATCAAAAAGGGGGAGATTGTTGGCCCAAAGGCCTTCCACTCTAGTTTTGATGATGATTAACTCATGTAGTTATGTTTACTAATAATCTTGTGTTGTTTAAGTTTCAGATCATTAACCAAGATATTAGTTGGTGATTAGCTTCAACAAGGTGTTTAGAAGCTTTTCATGATGATTCCAGGGCCAAAGCGTCAAGATCACACATTGCCTAGCCCATGGATGGAGTTTTGGAGCAAGTCTACTTGAAGATGAAGATCATCAAGAAGACTTAGGTATTCATAGTTTAGATAGTGTGTTTTAGATCCATTTGTAAAGCTTAGTATAGTTGATATGCTCAAGTGCACAAACACACACGTTTTCATGTTTTGGATTTGGTTTTCATGAATAGTAGATCAAAACAAGTTTACTTTATTTTTATGTATATTAGATGTATTCTAGATATACATACATGGTTTAACTTGCTAAGCAAACTTATTTTGATATCCCTATTCATGTATTGAAAAATCAAGTTTGATAAAAATATAAGTGTTGGTTTTTGATAAACTTTACAAGACTCAAAAATGAATTTATATGATTAATATATGTCTTGAAATTTTTATCACAAGTTTATGTTTCCATATAAAATGATAAAACTATTTTTGGTGATTTTTAGAAGTGTTAAAAGATTTTTAGAAAAATATTTTACAGTATTTTTCTGACCCAGATTTCTGTTCCAGGCTTCAATCAGTCGACTAGTCAACCTGACCTAGTCGACTTGGGTGAAGTCGGTCGACGGGCCGGTCAACCGACGTGCACAAATCTGTGCAAGTTTGGAGGCACTGGGACAGTCGACCGCTCGGGTCGACCGGGGCACTTACAGTGCTCTCTGTTTGTTTTGGTCGACCGGGCTGGTCGACCGCAGTTGCCCAACGATCATATTTCTGACCGTTGGCGGTCGACAGGGCCGGTCGACCGTTGCCTGTCAGATCTGCCAGCTCAGCTCTAACGGCTAGTTTTCTGATAGGCCTATAAAAACCCCATCTCTTTGGGTTTTTGGCCAAGGTTTTTAGAGACAAAATTTCCAGACTTTCTCTATTGTTTTAAAAGAGTTTTTAAAAGAGTTTTGAGCCAAAAAGAATTCATCTTATTTATTTTTAGGTTTTTGGAAAAATCAAAGAAAAGAATATTTTGGGAGATTTGTCTTGGTTTTCATTCTATAACTTTTGCAAGAATTTTCCCAAGTGTTTTTTCTTTGTTGCTTGTTTTCTAAACACCTAGTTTTCCACACTTGAGCTATCTTCTATCCTAATCTATTAGGATTATTTGTTTTGTGGAAAAGAGAGAAAAAGAGAAGTGTTTGAGGTTAAGCCTCTAAGTTGTAAACCCTCCTTGCTTTTGTTGTATCCCTCTTTGGTAGAGGTTGATCGGAGTGGTATTGTGGTTGGATCCCTCTTCGGTAGAGGTGATTGTGTTTGTATTGGCTACGGGCCTTATCCCTCTTGTGTGAGGAGGTGTTTGTTTGAGAGAGGAGTTAGGTACTCCATTGTTGTACAAATCCTTCTCGGTGAAGGTTCCCTCGGTGGGAGTCCTCGGTGGACGGTATAGTGGATTGGAAATCCTACACGGTGGTGTAGGCGGGGATGTAGAGCAAGGGTGCTCGAACCTCGAAACATATCATTGTGTTTCCGTTTGATCCACTTGTCTCTAAACTCTCTCTCTTTACATTTGTGCAAAGCATCATACTTCATTCATATCATATTTGCTTGTGTTGAGCATAATTCATATTTTCAGATCATATCTATTTGCTTGTGTTGTGCCTTACATAATTCACATTGCTATATCTTGTATATGCTTGGTTGTTTGTGTGTGCCTCACTTGTACCTAATCAACAAGAGCTTCACATAGCACCTCAACCCGTTCAAGGGGGGAGTTAGTCCAGAGCCCTTCACGGGGAATTCGGCTACACTTGTTGATTGTACTAAGTGTGTTTGCAATATTTGCATTAGCTTCCGCATTTAGCGCACTTAGTTTTGCATTTAGTTTTAGATTAGCACTAACACCTATTCACCCCCCCTCTAGGTGTTCCTTCATGTTGGCCCAAAGGCCTTCCACTCTAGTTTTGATGATGATTAACTCATGTAGTTATGTTTACTAATAATCTTGTGATTTTAGTTTCAGATCATTAAGCAAGATATTAGTTGGTCATTGCTTCAAAAAGATGAGTTTGGAAGCCTTCACTTGGTGATTCCCGTGCCCGAGCATCAAGATCATACCTTTGCACTCGGAGGATCACGTTTGGGATCGAGTCGACTTGAAGATGAAGATCGTCCAGAAGACTTAGGTATCCTAGTTTAGTTTAGTGTGTTTTAGATCCATTTGTAAAGCTTAGAATAGTTGATATGCTCATGTGCACAATACACACACGTTTCATGTTTTGGATTTGGTTTTCATGAATAGTTGATCAAAACAAGTTTACATGGTTTTTATGTATATTAGATATGTTAAATATACATACATGCTTCATATCTTAAACAAACTTAATTTGATATGTCTATTCATGAGTTTTAGGAAAAATCAGATTTCCTATTGAAAAATACAAGTTTGATAAAAATACATGTTTTGGTTTTTGGTAAAAAATGATAAGACACAAAAATAGTTTCATATGCTTGATATTTGAGTTGAAATTTTTATCACATGTTTATATATCAATGCAAAATGATAAAACTATTTTTGGGTATTTTTACAAAGACTTAAAAGATTTTTAGAAATATTTTAACATGTGTTTTCTGTCCCTGAACAGTGGCTGACAGGCCAGGACGGCCGACCGCACGGGTCGACCGTACCAAGGGCCGGTCGACCCTTGCGGTCGACCGACGTGCACAAGCCTGTGCACGTTTGGCAGTCACAGGGACGGTCGGCCGGGCGGCCGACCGGACCTGAGAGCAGTGCTCTCTGTTTCTGGGGGTCGACCGGGCAGTCGACCGGGTCTGCCCAACGGTCATATTTCAGACCGTTGGCGGTCGGCCGGGCCGGCCGACCGGTAGCCTGTCAGGCTGCCAGATCAGCCTAACGGCTAGTTTTGTTTTGGGGCTATAAATACTTCATCTCTTTAAGGTTTTAACCAAGTTTTTTAAGAGAAAAAATTCTTATATTCTCTGGTGTTTAAAACAAGTTTTTCAAAAGGTTTTAGAGCTTCAAAAGATCAATCTTATTTGTTTTAGAGTTTTTGGAAAAATCAAAGAAAATAGAAAATTGGGAGATTTGTTTTGGTTCTTCATTTCAATCTTTTACAAGAGTTTTCCCAAGTATTTTTCTTTGAGTTTTTATTTTCCAAACTCTAGTTTTTTCACACTTGAGCTATCTTCTATCCTAATCTATTTAGGATCTTTGTTTTGTGAAAAAAGAGAAAAAGGAAAGAGGTTTGTGGTTGAGACATACCACTTATTGTAAACCCTTGATTTCTTGAGTTGCTCTCTCTTTAGTAGAGGTTGAGGTTGTTGTATTGGGTTGGTGTTTGCTCCCTCTTTGGTAGAGGTGGAGATTGGTGTTTGCTCCTTCTATTGTGAGGTAGAGTTTGGTTTGTATACCCTCTTCGGTAGAGGTGTTTGTTGGTTGTTGTTTGGCTAAGGGCCTACCCCTCTTGTGTGAGGTGGTGTTTGTATTGAGAGAGGAGTTTGGTACTCCTAGTGTTGTAACAAATCCTCCTCGGTGAAGGTTCCCTTGGTGGGAGATAGTGGATTGAAAATCCTTCACGGTGGTGAAGGCGGCGATGTAGAGCTAGGGGCTCGAACCTCAAAACATATCTTGTTGTTAGCGTTTGATCCATTGTCTCTCTAACCCTCTCTCTTTATTTTGTGCAAAGCATCATTCATATCATATATATCTATTTGCTTGTGTTATCCTTGCATTGATTCATATTGGTTATTCATTATATGCTTGGATTGTTTGTGTGTGCCTCACTTGTACTTAACCACAAGAGCTTCATATAGCACCTCAACCCATATTTAGGGAAATCAAGAGGAGTTAGTCCAGAGCCCTTCACGGGAAATTCGGCTACACTTGTGTGTTGTACTAAGTGTGTTGCAATATTATTTTTAAGTTTCCGCATTTAGCGCATTTAGTTTCTAGATTAGCATTATCACCTATTCACCCCCCCTCTAGGTGATTTACAGTAATCTCTTAGTTCCAATGAATCCATGTTATCAATAATTTCCCAATAACAATTATTTCTAAATTTGGGAAAATAAGATTTAAGTTAGGACTTCCACTCACCAGGTATACCGATAAATTTTAAACACCTAATACCATATACTGATATACCAGATGTGTAGCTCTCGTTTTCACGATCACAACAGCTCAAGAATCGTCCGAATCTGACTTCGGATGGCCAAGATATCATTCGGAAACCAAAACCAATATAAAAGGTTAGATACGTAATAACTGAAAATATTCAGGGGGCTGTTTGTAATTTTTCAGGGACCCCAAAGTAATTATTCAATCTTCCAGGGGCTAAAATGAAATTTACCTTATTTAATGTATGAGTTGGGTACATAATGGGTCGGGTTTATTTTAAAACCCGAACCCGAAACCCATTATGGGTTTTCCCATACGCAGCAACAGCAGCAGCGCGCTGCTGCTGCTTCTCGCGGCCGTCGCGGCCACCGCCGCCTAGCCGCGCGGTGGCGCGGCCGCCTCCTCGACGCTGGCGCCGCTCCGGCGATGCTCCGGCGCCGCTCCAGTCAACCATCGAGAGAGAGAGAAGAAGAAGTGGGAGAGAGAGAGGGGTGGAGGCGCGTTGCTCCCCGCATCGCCGGCCCATCGCCAGTCTCCGGCGTCACCGGTTGGCCTCCGGTGCTTCTGTTGCCTGGCCGCCGGCCACTTGCCAAAGAGAGGAGAGTATATGAGGGAGAGAGGGAGAATGAGAGTGGGAGAGAGAGTGAATGGGGAGAGAGATTTTATCTCTCTCCCCCCCACCTACTCCCACCTACTCCCCCATACCTCCCATACCCATTTTATTTTTCATTATTCTTTTCTTTTTCTTTCTTTCTTCATATTCCCAACTTGTTTAATACAATCATAAATAGGTATGAATACCAATACCCGGTATTTATACGACTATTTCATGCAGATCCATTCTGAGATTTTAATGAATCACTGAAATTTATTTAACACAAAAAAATATTATTAACCCAATAATATTACTTTAACTCAGAGTTTAATAATCTGGGTGTTACAGCTGTGGGTGAGATTTGCTACATCAATTGGATCTGCGACTTCGCTTTCGACAATATCCCAGAGTTCTTGAGATAGATAAAACACCTTCATTTGAATACTCCATTAGTTGTAATTCTTGCTGGTGAAACGAGAAAGTTGAGGCTGTAACATATTGTTGTTGGAAGACATGGTACTCTTTTAATCAGGCTCTGATACCACTTTAATGAGACAATGAGATTACAAACAATCAAAGCACAAGAGGAGTGTGTACTGTTGATGTTAAATATTAAGCAAATAAGGCTATAGAGGTGTACTGGGAAGAGAGAAGAGTTTCTATTTTACAGCTTGATGAAAACAACTAGTTACATGGCCTTTATATAGGACCTAAATATAATATGAAAATCGACAAAATTAAACATATTAATGCATCATAAATAGATTAGGTCATCCCCTTAACTCCATCACAAAATCCAAAGTGTTTGTTCATTACATGAAGAGTATTGTCTAATGTATCAAAAACATGAAGAGTTTGTAATTAGGTTCAATATGTCTTGAGAAGCTGAGGAGACAAATGGAACACGAAGAGTTTGTAGTTAAATTCAATGTGTTTTGAGAAGCCGAGGAGCCAATAGAATACGAAGGAGTCTATTATATCTCCAACATTTTAAAGATATCTTTTTCATGTTCTCTTTGATATATGTTTGAAATTTGGTTTCCTTCACTAGTCTTCATCTCTATTAAAGGCTTGATGAAGATTGAGTTAATATATTTATACTCTAGCATGTTCGCATAGTCGATGGTTTTTTTTAATGAGCCAGAAAAGTGGACTTCTATGCAATGATACTTTTATTTATAATCTATTTTTTAAATGTGCACATAGTGGAAATTAAATCTAGATTGCTCTAATTTAATATTAATGTTTCTACCACTCTATCAAAGCTTCAAAGTTGCTGTGAAGATTAAGGATGGCCTATTTTATATTCTAACAATCTCCATAACATTAGGATGCTTTAATATATCAAGAGAGACACTCTTGATCATCTCATTTTCTATAGAAAAATCAAGAATAGAACTAGTTTGATGAAGAGAAAAAGAAGAGGGAGACCTTATAAGATGAAGAAGAATTTATAAAAGATTTCCTATCTCTTTAAAAAGAATATCAATGAAAGTCTCTTTCTCATAGGAATAGATCATATGAGATTACGAGATGATGTGATTTTTTCTCTGAAGTAAAATGTTGAAAATGCTCTCGCATTGTTGCACTATCATGTTTTTATAAAATTCCTTGTACTACTAAAATGAGTGAAATCATCACGTACTATCAAATTTAGCATAACATAACTTATATTATTATAAGATTTGAAAATGAAGTTTTATGTTCTATCGAATTTAGCAAAGAACATACTTGTACAATTGTAATAGTTAAGATATGGTAAAATATCTCCATTCATATGCGGAGATTTTCTTCTCGTTTCAATGCTATAAGGGGACTTGTATGAAACAATGGGCCTGTTTGGTTAAGGTTGAAAGTGAGGAAGTGAGGAATTGAGGAAGTAGTAATAATTTCCTTTAGAACTTGAGAATTGGTTAGTAAGTTTTTCGGTGTTTGGATGTTATTGGGAAGTGTGGTTTGGAAAATATTTTATCTTTTCTAGTATTTGGATGGTAATGTGAAAGTGAAAGTGAAAAAGTTGACCACAAAGTTGACCGTAAAATAATATTAAAATAAAAATTAATTAAGAAAAATAAAAAATAAACTGTAATTAGAATGCAAGTGAGATTTACATGGTTAAAAAATTAACTGTTTTGTACTACAATTTATTACAAATGAGATTTACATGACCACAAAATTAACTGTAGCACTCTGGATGTGAGGAAATGGTTGTGTAAAAGAGAAAAGATAAAAGGAAAAGATGTTTTCTTATCTTTCTTTTCCGGTGTTTGGATAGATAGGGAAGTGAGCAATTATACTTCCCTATTTCCTTACTTCTGCCCACCTCCTTGCAACCAAACAGCCCCAATGATACAAGTTCTTTGCAATTTACCTCTTTCTCTACTTTTCAATATTGTTTTAGAGAGGAATCCTAAACCCTAATTTGAGAAGAAAATAAAGTGTGGGCATATCTGAACTGTTATATCGAGCCACTCGTAATCGCCTCTCCTAATACCAATCCATCTCATTCTTGTGCTATCTTGCTTTGTTCTGTCTAACTTAGGGGCAAGGTCAGATCTAATTTAGGTTAAATCTAACCCCATTAGAACAATACAGGTTAAAAAATTATTAGGTGCTCTAGAAACACCAGATACTTCCTCTAAAAGATAACAACAAATTCTAATAGATTAATTATGAGCTGCAACTATAAGTAGGGGTGAGCATCGGTCGGTTCGGTTTTTGCTAATTTTTGCAAAACCGAACCGAACCGATTAGACTTAGTAACCGAACCGAACCGAATCGACTCAGTTCGGTTCGGTTTTTCGGTTTTTTCGGTTAGGTCAATATATTGCCATCATTTCTTACATTTTTAATCACCATTATATTATCATCCTTTAATATTATAATCTCAAATATCCACTACCCAAATTAGAAATAAGAAAAAGATTCTAAGCTTAAGATGAATTGAAAATTTCATATTCTAAAACTTTTACACCGTATTTGAGTTCTTATATCAAAACTCATATAATTATTACTAAATTTTAATGATAAGAATGAAAAAGAAACTATATTAATATAAATATTATTCTCAATTGTGATGGTGTACTTAATATTGCTTTCACATATTCAACATAAAAAAGATGGTATTACTAAAACTAATGAGATAAGCTTCCACCAATTTTTATTATGAACTATATGATTCACTAAATTGAATTTGAGTAGGTTAATATATAGGGTGAGAAATTCGGTTCGGTTCGGTCTATTCGGGTTTTGGAACACAAAACCGAAACCCGACCGAATTAGAGCGGTTCGGTTCGGTTCGGGTTCGGGTTTCGGTTTTTGGTCGATTATTTCGGTTATAACCGAACTCTGCTCACCCCTAACTATAAGCAGTCAAACAAGAAGTTTTAAAAGATAGTAATTAAAGTTGCAATCTGACAAATTCTTGCTAGTTGCAATTTGAAGGTGTTCATTGGAAACTTTTTAAAGTCTTCTAAAATTTTCTATAGAAGTCTTTTCTAGAGTGGGAAAAATTCTAAATTAATTGGTTTGAGAAATATTTATTACACACTACTTGTTTGGTTTGGAAAATTGCATAACAAGTTAAACTTAAAATGAGATAGAGGGATATGATCAATTAAAAAAATTTAGGTCAGAAAGGAAAAATAATAAGTAAACAATGTTTTTTTTAGAAAAGTTTAAACTTTTTGACAAAGAAGTATTTTCATCAATCTTGAGGGAAGATAGTACACTGGAAAGAGAGCAAGAGATGCGACGTGATAAGACGTATGACTTGTGACCAGAAAGTCAAAGTTCAAACTATGTCCCTTATATAGTTAAAGGAATCATATTTCTCTATATTAGGGAGAATGAGTAGGCTGAAAAAAACACCTAGGGGGGAGGGGTGAATAGGTGTAAGTGCTAATCTAGGAGCTAAATGCGCTAAATACGGAAACTAATGCAAATTTTTCAACACACTTAATACAATCAACAAGTGTAGCCGAATTCCCCGTGAAGGGCTCTGGACTAACTCCTCTTGATTCCCCCTGAATGGGTTGAGGTGCTATGTGAAACTCTTGTTGATTAAGTACAAGTGAGGCACACACACAATCAAGCCAAGCATATAAGGATGAATAGCAATATGAAATAATGCAAGGCAACACAAGTAATGAATGATATGACAATATGAATGAATGATGCTTTGCACAATATAAAGAGAGAGAGAGTTGAGAGACAAGTGGATCAAACGCAAAGGCCAAGATATGTTTCGAGGTTCGAGCACCTTGCTCTACATCCCCGCCTACACCACCGTGTAGGATTTCCAATCCACTATACCGTCCACCGAGGACTCCCACCGAGGGAACCTTCACCGAGAAGGATTTTTACAACAATGGAGTACCGAACTCCTCTCTCAAACAACCACCTCACAACCGAGGGGTAGGCCCGTAACCAATACAACCAACAACCAACACCTCTACCGAAGAGGGTTTACAAACCAACTCCCCCTCTCACTAGAGGGAGCAAACCAATCACCCGATCACCTCTACCTAAGAGGGATACACAAAGAATAAGGGTGTATACAACAAGTGGTTCCAAAGACCACAAACTCAAACTCTCTTTCTTTTTCTCTTTTCCACAAAACAAAGATCCTAAATAGATTAGGATAGAAGATATAGCTCAAGTGTGGAAAACTAGGTGTTTTGGAAACAAGCAACAAAGAAAATACTTGAGAAAACTCTTGCAAGAGATAGAGAATGAAAACCAATACAAATATCCCAAATTCCTATTTTCTTTGATTTTCCAAAAACCCAAAACAAAAAGGATGAAATCTTTTAGGCCCAAAAACACTTTTGAAATCTTTTAAAACACTTCAGAAAACTGAGAATTTTTGCTCTTGAAAATCTTGGTGAAAACCTCAAACAAATGGGGTATTTATAGCCCCATCAGAAAACTAGCCGTTAGGCTGATGTGGCAGCCTGACAGACTGACGGTCGACCGGCCCGGTTGACCACCAACGGTCAGAAATGTGACCGTTGGGCAACCACGGTCGACCGGCACGGTCGACCCAAACAAACAGAGAGCACTGCTCTCAGACCGGTCGACCCGGACGGTCGACCGTCCCAGTGTCTCCAAACGTGCACAGATTTGTGCACGTCGGTCGACCGGCCCGGTCGACCGACTTCAGCCAAGTCGACTAGGTCAGTTGACTTAGTCGACTGATTGAAGCCTGGAACAGAAATCTGGGTCAGAAAAACTGGGAAAAATATTTTATAAAAATCTTTTATCTTTTCTGAAAATCCTATAAAACTTGTTTTAACATTTTATATTAAAACACAAACTTGTGATAAAAATTTCAAGACATATATCAATCATATCAATTCATTTTTGAGTCTTGCAAATTTTATCAAAAACAAAACTTGTATTTTTATCAAACTTGATTTTTCAATAGGAAATCTGATTTTCCTAAAAACTCATGAATAGACATATCAAAATAAGTTTGTTTAAGATATGAAGCATGTATGTATATCTAGAACATATCTAATATACATAAAAATAAAGTAAACTTGTTTTGATCTACTATTCATGAAAACCAAATCCAAAACATGAAAACGTGTGTGTTGTGCACTTGAGCATTTCAACTATACTAAGCTTTACAAATGGATCTAAAACACACTAAACTAAATTAGGATACCTAAGTCTTCTTGACGATCTTCATCTTCAAGTTGACTTGCTCCAAAACTCCATCCATGGGCTAGGCAATGTGTGATCTTGAAGCTTTGGCCCTGGAATCACTATGAAAAACTTCTAAACTCCTTGTTGAAGCTAATCACCAACTAATATCTTAGTTAATGATCTGAAACTTAAACAACACAAGATTATTAGTAAACATAACTACATGAGTTAATCATCATCAAAACTAGGGTGGAAGGCCTTTGGGCCAACAATCTCCCCCTTTTTGATGATGACAAAACTCATGGAGTTATATATGCATGGATTAAAGTTAAGCTTCAAAGAAGCTCCCCCTTAACTCATGCATAAACAAATAAAAAAATATATGACAATGAAGCTCATAAATATATATGCAAATGTATGGAGATAAAACATATCAAATTCTTTAAATTCTTTTTCTCCTATTTGCAAAACAAAACATATATGCATATCTATTGTTTATTTGTTAAGCATGAGAAAACTAAACACAAGTATGCATATAAACATGTATGCATCAACATGCATAAAACATATTCTAGAAGCTCAGATACCAATTAAATTAATAAAATATTAACAAAACACTAGATGCTCTAGATACCAATAAAACTTAATATACGCAAAAAAAAAAAACAAAAGTATGCATATATAAACCACAAATTATTCTCCCCTTTTGTCAATCATCAACAAAGGGGTAAACAATTAAAAACAATAAAATGAGGGGTAAAAATCTTTCTCCCCCTATTTGTCAATCAAAACAATAAAACAATGTTCTCCCCTTTTTGTCTAAAACAAAAACAAAGTCAATAAGGGGTGACTATAAACAACATGATATCAATAGATAAATATGTCAATGAAGCATCTTGATATCAATTGAAAATAAACAAAGATCAATATATGTTATATGCTATATACATTCATGAAGAGGAAGACGCTAAGCTAGCTTCCCTACACATATGCATTACATGAAGGAGGGATGTTAAGCCCTAATTCACATAACACACATTATGTAATGCATAAGAGGAGATGTGAAGCTCCCCCTATACACGTGTACCACATAAAGAAGAGATGTTAAGCTCTTCAATATAAGATACACTTATCATGAATCTATATGTAGAAGAGATGTTAAGCTCTCCTTGCATATAGGAAATATAAATCAAAACTTTTGTATTTTTCTTTAAACAAAAATTTTTAGATACCAATTTAAAACACAAGACATCTTGATATCAAAAGAGAGTATTTTTCTTTTTAAGCCATATGATATCAATTAAAATTTTTTTTTATTTTCTATCATAAAGTAAGGGAGTGAAAAACTAAATACCAATTGAAATATGAAAATCGAATTTTCTCCCCCTTTATGAAATACCAACAAAAACAATACGTAGGCTTGAAATAAGATACCAATTGAAAACTAAATCAATTGAAACAAAGTTGAAGCTCAAGCTCTAGCATAAACAAAATTTGTGTGAAAAATTTGTATCTTAAGCACAAATAAAACAAGTACATGTGTATGAAATAGAATGAGTACCAATCACCAATAGATGATACCAATTGAAAATATACATACACAAACACATATGAGTATACAAAAGAATCAAATTGATACCAATAGAAAGAGTTCAATGATACCAATTGACATAACAATAAAAGTATGGTATAGCTCATATAACTACCTCCCATCTCATGCACAAGTTTAAAATGATTTTCAATATAAACATACAAGGTATGGACTCCCATCCAACCTCCCGTAAAGGGTAGGGGTTTTCAAAAATAGATTTGAAAATAAGTTTTGTTTGAAAAACTCTATCAAAATGAAGAATACCGTAACTAGTTAAATGGAAAATCTTTTAAACTAGTACGAAATCCTTCAAGTAAGGAATAAACTAAAAATAATTTTCATAAAACATGAAATCCACATGATAATCAACACTCTAATTCAATTAGGCATAAATATGACTCATGAATACAAAACATGAGCAAGCAATAAATGTGAGTGTACAAATAAAGTGTGAATATCATAATCATGAAAATATTCAATTAAGCTCAATTATTCCTTAAACATTGAAAACACGAAAATCATCAAACTTATTTAATCTTCAAGGTATATGTATGTCTTATACAAATTAAAGTATACATACATATCCAAAACACAACGAGTCCACAAAGATATATGCATGAAGGCACGTGGCTCAAAAGGATATTCATGTATATCTAATAATTTGGATAAAGTAGACATATACATGAAGTTAAACATAAACACAAAATCAAGAAAGACTAAATTTTCATTAAAACAAAATTTTCATTTCAAGGTATATGTATGAATTGTCAACACATGAAGTATACATACATATCCCTAACACAATTGAGTCCATATATAGATTTGCATGAAAGGCAAATGACTCAAGGGGTATACATGTATATCTTAAAGTTTGGCAATACAAACATATACATGAAGTGAAACACACAATCATAAAACAAATCCAAAAATATGAATACAAGTCTAATATGTATGGATCATCAAAACTAGACTATACTAATACATCTAATGGGTTCAAATAAGCAATCAAGCCCAAACATATATAGATTTATTTGTGGCCTACTATATGCACAAGTATATATACTAGTTCTAATGAAAACTAGCATCTAAACATGTAATCAAATCATGAAGTATAAAAAAAAAATATAAAAATCATCATGATAAACAAAAACATGATTATTATGCAAATTCACATGTTATTAAACCTATGATAAACATGATAGCTAAACAAGGGTGAGAACACTAAAATAATGGTCCATATTAAACATGGGTGTCTCAAAATGCTAAACATGTATGTCAAGGATTTAATAAACATGACATTATCATAATAATCTACAAACAATAAAACATGCTATAAACAATGAATATACAAAGCATGTAAACAATAAATAAGGAGTTAGAGATTCGATACCAAAACCAATGAGGGCACCGCTCTAGTTCTCCAAAACAAAAGGTAGTCCTCTCCACCAAACCTTCCCTTGAAAGTGATGCATCCAATTGATTTCCTTTAAGTACGGAACGCATCCACTCCAAGGTGTCATCACTCTCACGTCATGTGAGAGCCCACACTACATCAAAAATAGGAGGGGTGGTCTTTGGTACCCATACTCTTTTGGGTCCATGGGGGTTAGTACCTTCTCTAACCCAAACAAAATTCTTTGCTAAATTTACATTATGTAATCTATCAAAGCAAAATTTAGCAAGATGGCCCTTACGTCCACAATGTGTACAAGTGTACACATGAGCATACATATGGTGATGGGTGTGTCCGTGAGGAGCATGTGTATGCCGTGGAGGGTGTGCATGCATAAAGGATATAACTTGTTTCTTTCGAATCAAGGATTCCAAGCGTGTATGGTTCATGGCACATTGGCTCATAGTGTAGCCAAACAATCTATTCTCTTCTTTAACATACAAATATCATCATTAATCTTAGAAGAAGAGGTACATGCATTAGGTAGACTAGATGAAGAAACTACACTAGCATGACAAACATGTGCATCCATCTTATTTTGCAAAACAATGTTTTTCTTTAAACAAACATCTAGATCATTAGAAATAGAAATTATTTTGTTTTTCAAAGCAACATTCTCTTTTAAAACAAAATCAATTTTTGAAGATAAGTTTTCATTTTTCTTCAAAATTGTTTCACAATTATTTTTAGACTTAAAAAATTCATTTTCTTTAAGTGCAAAATCTAATTGAGATCTTAATGAATCCCTTTCATTATAGACCTCAACCTTCTCTTGTAAAACCTTGTCAAGCTTAGAAGACAATTTTTCATTTTCTTTATTTAATGCAAAAGTCTTCTTTTTTAAAACATTATATTTTTCTATTAGTTTTTCACACACAATAGAAAGTTCTTCATTTAAAGCATGGGGATCTACAATATCATCACATGAAGAACTAGCATCATCATTATCATCTAAGTGGGTTTCCGAGTGTACCTCAAGGGAGTCATTCCCTTGGACCATAAAGCATTGTTGTGGCTCGGATTCTCCACTAGATTCCTCTTCTTGGATTTGCACTTGTAGCTTAGAGGTGTTGGTGGTTGTCAACAAATTCCACACTGCAAAGGCGGAATCAATGTTAGAAACACGTAAAAGATAATCTTTAGATAATGTGCTGCTAATGGCCTCTAGGGCTTGTGCATTGGCCCCTATATGATTGCGATCACCAAGATAAGATTCCTTGGTAATGGCAAGATAAACCTTATGTCCTAGGGTTTGTAAATAAACGGTCATCCTAATCTTCCAAACATGAATGTTGGAAGGGTCAAACATAGGTGGGGTCATGAAAGCCATGGTAAACTATATGTGTACAAACAAGCAAATGCAAACAATAGATTAGCAACCAAATGGATCTCACTCCTAGGATGTTAAGCCTAATATCAGGAGCACTAGCTCTGATACCAATTGAAAAAAAACACCTAGAGGGGGGGTGAATAGGTGTAAGTGCTAATCTAGGAACTAAATGCGCTAAATGCGGAAACTAATGCAAATTTTGCAACACACTTAATACAATCAACAAGTGTAGCCGAATTCCCCGTGAAGGGCTCTGGACTAACTCCTCTTGATTCCCCTTGAATGGGTTGAGGTGCTATGTGAAGCTCTTGTTGATTAAGTACAAGTGAGGCACGCACACAATCAAGCCAAGCATATAAGGATGAATAGCAATATGAAATAATGCAAGGCAACACAAGTAATGAATGATATGACAATATGAATGAATGATGCTTTGCACAATATAAAGAGAGAGAGAGAGTTGAGAGACAAGTGGATCAAACGCAAAGGCCAAGATATGTTTCGAGGTTCGAGCACCTTGCTCTACATCCCCGCCTACACCACCGTGTAGGATTTCCAATCCACTATACCGTCCACCGAGGACTCCCACTGAGGGAACCTTCACCGAGAAGGATTTTTACAACAATGGAGTACCAAACTCCTCTCTCAAACAACCACCTCACAACCGAGGGGTAGGCCCGTAGCCAATACAACCAACAACCAACAACCAACACCTCTACCGAAGAGGGTTTACAAACCAACTCCACCTCTCACTAGAGGGAGCAAACCAATCACCCGATCACCTCTACCTAAGAGGGATACACAAAGAATAAGGGTGTATATAACAAGTGGTTCCAAAGACCACAAACTCAAACTCTCTTTCTTTTTCTCTTTTCCATAAAACAAAGATCCTAAATAGATTAGGATAGAAGATATAGCTCAAGTGTGAAAAACTAGGTATTTTTGAAAATAAGCAACAAAGAAAATACTTGGGAAAACTCTGTAAGAGATAGAGAATGAAAACCAATACAAATATCCCAAATTCCTATTTTCTTTGATTTTCCAAAAACCCAAAACAAAAAGGATGAAATCTTTTAGGCCCAAAAACACTTTTGAAATCTTTTAAAACACTTCAGAAAACTGAGAATTTTTGCTCTTGAAAATCTTGGTGAAAACCTTAAACAAATGGGGTATTTATAGCCCCATCAGAAAACTAGCCGTTAGGCTGATGTGGCAGCCTGACAGGCTGACGGTCGACCGGCCCGGTCGACCGCCAACGGTCAGAAATGTGACCGTTGGGCAACCACGGTCGACCGGCACGGTCGACCCAAACAAACAGAGAGCACTGCTCTCAGACCGGTCGACCCGGACGGTCGACCGTCCCAGTGTCTCCAAACGTGCACAGATTTGTGCACGTTGGTCGACCGGCCCGGTCGACCGACTTCAGCCAAGTCGACTAAGTCAGTTGACTTAGTCGACTGATTGAAGCCTGGAACAGAAATCTGGGTCAGAAAAACTGGGAAAAATATTTTATAAAAATCTTTTATCTTTTCTGAAAATCCCATAAAACTTGTTTTAACATTATATTAAAACACAAACTTGTGATAAAAATTTCAAGACATATATCAATCATATCAATTATTTTTTGAGTCTTGCAAATTTTATCAAAAACAAAACTTGTATTTTTATCAAACTTGATTTTTCAATAGGAAATCTGATTTTCCTAAAAACTCATGAATAGACATATCAAAATAAGTTTGTTTAAGATATGAAGCATGTATGTATATCTAGAACATACCTAATATACATAGAAATAAAGTAAACTTGTTTTGATCTACTATTCATGAAAACCAAATCCAAAACATGAAAACGTGTGTGTTGTGCACTTGAGCATATCAACTATACTAAGCTTTACAAATGGATCTAAAACACACTAAACTAAACTAGGATACCTAAGTCTTCTTGACGATCTTCATCTTCAAGTTGACTTGCTCCAAAACTCCATCCATGGGCTATGCAATGTGTGATCTTGAAGATTTGGCCCTGGAATCACTATGAAAAGCTTCTAAACTCCTTGTTGAAGCTAATCACCAACTAATATCTTGGTTAATGATCTGAAACTTAAACAACACAAGATTATTAGTAAACATAACTACATGAGTTAATCATCATCAAAACTAGGGTGGAAGGCCTTTGGGCCAACATAGGCATCATGCTCCGTACGAGAATTTCCCGAATAATCACCCATCTTGAAATTGCTCTCTCTCTCTCTCTCTCTCTCTCTCTCTCTCTCTCTCTCTCTCTCTCTCTCTCTCTCTCTCTCTCTAGCCCACTTAACTATAGGCTTTTCTCATGTATTTTTCTCAAAATTGTTAACTATAATTAATTCTTGTGTCCATAAAAACAATCATACATATGTCCGGACTTTTCTAATGAACGTGGAACTAGCCCGCCCAATTCTTAGAAAAAGATAATACCCAAGCATGTGTCAGTTTCAAACGTTTTTTTCTATGCTTATCCACTTCTATTTCATGAACTAAAATCTTCAAATCTAACCCATTTCCAGACTCCCTTCTCCCTTTTTTCTTTTTCATGAAATGGTTGTTACATAAAACATTCAGAACACTGTTACATACTCCTTTTCTCTTTTTCTTTTTCATGAAATGGTTGTTACATAAAACACTTAGAGCACTGTTTCTTGTCTATCCATCTTGACAGGGAGTTCATATGCAATGAATTCAATCTGAAACTTTTTCAATCATAACCCACGTTCACATGCTTGTGCGAGTCTGATCGAGATCCTATTAGAAATCCTCACCAACTGATTTCTCTTTTATTAAAGGCAATTGCGCAAACTGAAATATGTACAAGGTTATTACATAAAAAGTCTTTTTGGCCTCTTATCCGCACATATAATATTTTATCCAACATGGTTAGAGCCAAAATACCAGGAGGTAAGTTTTTGTCCCACAAAATTGTTAGTATTGTGACTGGAATAAGTCGTGAAGGTAGACGAAGCTTTAGAGATCAAGAATGGACAGCTTTGCATAGCTGGTGTACAGTCTAGTTGACTAATGACCAAAGATAGTCGACTAATAAAGAATTAGTCAACTAATGGCATCTCAAGAGTCGATTAATGATGCAAAAAGAAAGTAGGGACATCTCAATAATCAAATGTATAATCTATTAATGAGCAAGATTAGTCGACTAATAAATTAGATTAATTAACTAATAGGCACTGCTGACAGTTTTTTTTTACAATTCTGATTGCAATTTGAGTTGAACTCGAATTTCTTTCTTTGCTGTGGCGGTACTGTTCGTATTGTTAGAGTTTGTGTAGAATTAGGATGATCCTATAAACTAAAAATAACCCCCTTGGGGTGACCTTCAATGTATAAGAGAACAATATAAATTCGTGAGAGAAGTTTTAGTCATAAGGGTTGCTGTTCTAGATGATCATTAAAAGACTTGTAATCTTCTTAGCGAGAGGTATGAGTGTTTCTCATTGTACTATAAAATTTAATAAAGCTTCTCCCCCATCTCCCGTTGATGTACACATGATCTGTTTGATCGGTGGAACCACGTTAAATTGTGTATTGGCTTTCTCTTTCGAAATATCTTATCTCTTCTTTTTTACATTGCCCAACGATCTTGTCTTTCCGCTTCGTCAATCCGCAACAACTGGTACCAAAGCATATCAGCCAGTTGCACAATAATTGCTATCATAACAAATTCAACGTGAAGATGTCTGCAATCAAGTTCGATAGTCAGAAGTTTGATGGTGTCATCAATTATAGCAGGTGGCAGATTAGGATGGACGCCATCCTGATCCAGAGCGGGTTGAAGAAAACATTACTCGAGAAGGAGAAAAAGAAGGAAGAAACTTGGCAGGAGTTGGATGAGAAAGCCTTGACGGCTATTTAGCTTTGTTTGGCAGACGAAGTGTTGCATGTGTTTTCTTCGGAGAAAACAACATCTTCACTGTGCGAGTGACTTCAGGATAATTAACTGAAGAAGTTATTGGCGAATTGGTTGCTAAAGCAGCGTCTCTTTCTTTTCTGCATGTATGAAGGTACATCTGTTAAGTCTCACATTGCAGTATTTTTCTCTATCAATGATTTAGATAAGATAAAGGTTAAGATAGAAGATGAGAATCAAGCACATTTTTTACTATGTTCTTTATCTTCTTCATATAAGAGCTTTTGAGAAGCTATTATCTATGAAGGAAAATCAATTATCAAGGTCAATGTGATCAAGGCGCATCTGCGTAACAAGGACAAAATCAACAATCAGTTGATAGATGAGTCTCATCGCGATGAATCCAGGCAAGCTCACTTTACAGAGGAGAAGTGCAACAGTCCAAATTTTTAATCATCGAATTACTTTTAATCAAATTCAATTAATTCATAATCTTCTCTAAAACTTGAAAATTTTAGTAATATCTCCTCTATAATATGGAGTCTGCCCTGATACAACATATAATATTTTGACTTACACCAGCCTACTTATTAATTCAAAACTCAATTCCACAATATGTATATACACATGTACATATACCTATATATACATATGTACATATATCTATATATACACACACACACGAACACACACATATATGTACATATATGTACGTACATCTATATATGTACATATATGTACATACATCTATATATGTACACACACACACACACAGAATTGTGTCCTTCCAAAAGGATTTGATCTCGAATTCTTTCCACTCAAATTCAACTCATCGTCATTCGAATACAAGATCAACTCCGTTGAAGTTGATCTATATTATTTCAAGTATCTATAAACTAAAAATCAAGTGTTTTGAATAATTTTTGCCCGTCCATCAAGCGTCGCAAAATGGACGGCCGAAAGTAGTAGTTGGTTAGATTTATGTCCTTAGACATACAAATTCTCGATCCGGCCATTTAGTTATGATCTAAACATTTAAAAACCCCTACAAATTAATTTTTGTTAGGTTTCAAATATTCTATACCGTTAAACTAACCAACTCACTAGTAAGGATGTCCGTTTTCTTCCTACTTGATGCATGGATAAAAAATATTTAAAACAATTAATTTTTAGTTTATAGATACTTTAAATAATATAGATCAGCTTCAACGGAGTGGATCTTGTATTCAAATATCGAATGGTTGAATTTGAGTGAGAAGGATTCGGGGTCAAATCCTTTTGGAAGGACACAAGTTTATATATATATATATGTGTGTGTGTGTGTGTGTATATATATATATATATATATATATATATATATATATATATATTCCAAAATTTATATACATATGTATAAGCACAAATATGAGATAACAGGTCAAAAGAAACCATTCAAGTTTTTAATGCACACTTCTTTCTTCTTATCGAGTAATTTCAGCTTCAAGCGGGGCCCTTACCTTTATTTATGTCTGAAAAAGAAAAGTTTACATAAAGGGATGGGCTCGACGGCTCAGTGAGTAAAGTAAACCCCCACTTACAATTTATTATGACATTCTTCTGTGTGGTATACAAAAAATATAAGATATACATAATCAAATTATTTAGTGTACACAGATTTCTCAACTAAGCTTATCAATTTACTTCAATCATTATTCCATATTACAGGTGTATGTTTATATATATATATAACAATTATTGAAATTTCTTTCATAATTCGAGTGAATCAGTATCTGATATCATGTCAGTACTTATCTATATTCTTCTTGATATATTTATCACATAATAATTACAATTAACGATGTCCACAACTTTGTATATGCATGTAAAAGACCCAAAACATGAACATGATACACAACATTTAAACGTATTTTACATAAATATACCATTCATACTCTCTTTCCTCCACGAATGGATACAGAATGTATCACATATTATCACATGCACGTATCACACTTAATGACATACATATCACTCATCAAATATCACAATTGTTTATAAAGATGTGATGATTCACAGTCATGCTCAATGAGTGAAAATTTATACACTGTCTTTCTTCATCCTCCAGCATCAACCGGTCCCTTTCTCTAATATTTTAATAAATAAAAACACCATCTTCCCCTTCTCTCGCATCAACCAGTCCCTCCCTCCATATATGAATGCAAAAATAGAAAACACCGTCTTCTCCCTCTCTGTCATCAACCAATCCCTTCCTCCATGTACGAATGAATATACACATGATGTATACACCAGTACCACATTTACATTCATATACATACATAATATAAGTACACAAGTATTATGCATATCCATCAATAATATTAATAATTCATACTCCGTCGATACTCATGTCGATTCTCAAGTCATCATTCATTCATATACACATACAACATATATATTTATGCACAAACAAGTTTTTACAAAATATATATTCTGGTTAAGACAGAATGTTAAAATATCAGAGAACCAATTTGGGTTCATGTCGGAGCGATCGATGACAAAGGCTATTCATTTGCTTCATCAACTTATAGAGCGATTTCGAGAGAGGAAAAAAATTTGCATATAGTCTTTATTGATTTAGAAAAAACTTATGATAAGGTGCCAAGAGAGGTATTATGGTGGATTTGATGAAAAAAGGTGTCCCCATCAAATATATTGACATAATCAGGGACATGTACGATGGAGTAGTGGCAAATGTCAGAAGTTGTGGAGACATAATAATTGATTTTTTCTATGGCAATTGGATTGCATCAAGGATCTTCATTGAGTCCATTTTTATTTTCCATAGTGATGGATGAGCTTACTAGAGCTATTCATGATGAGATATCGTGGTGTATGCTATTTGCTGATGATATTGTCCTAGTTGATGAAACAAGAGTTGTGGTAAATGTTAAATTGGAGTTATGGAGACAAACTCAAAAATTTCGAGGTTTTAAATTAAGTAGGACTAAAATAGAGTATATGGAGTGTAAATTTAGTAAACAAGAAATCTGAGATTATAATATTGTGATACTAGATAGTCAAGAAATACTGATGAGCAGTCATTCTAAGTACTTGAGTTCTATTATCCAAAAGGATGGGGAGATCAATAGTGATATCAACGATAAGATCCAAGCCAGCTGGTTGAAATGGAAGAGCGCAACAAAAATTTTATATGATCGTAATATTCTGTTATGCCTGAAGGAAAGTTTTTTCGGACTGTTATTAGGCCAGCTTTGTTATATGTCACAGAATTTTGGGTTATAAAGGGATATCATGCCTAGAAGATGAGTGTAGCAGAGATGCACCTGCTTCGTTGAATGTGTGATAACACGAGGAGAGATAAGATGAGAAATGAGGATATTCATACTAAGATAGGCGTAGCCTCTATAAAAGAGAAGATGAGAGAAAATCGCCTATGATGGTTTGGTTATGTGCGACGTAGACTTACAGATACGCCATTCCGGTGAGTAGAGCGTATCAAATTAGGGCACATTAAAAGAGCGCAGGGAAGACTGAAGAAAACATGGGTGAAGGTAATACGACAAGAGATAGAGGCTAAAGGTCTTAGGCATATTGCTTGATAGGAATGAGTGGAGAAAGCTATTTCATATGCCCGATCCGGCGTAATTCACTTTTGGTTCATGTAGCCTACCCCAAATTCTTGGGACAAATGGCTTAGTTGTTGTATAAATTAACAAATACACCAATTATTATTGGTTAATCATTTTTTAATTCATTATTATAGTTCCGAGGAACTAACAATAGTATCCAAGAGATATCATCACATAATACATACAGTTTGATAGTCGTGATATTTTATTGGTCAATTGCTAGCTCATATCTCCAGTATCTGATCTTCTTAATCATATTACTTATTCATCTCTTGTTATTAAGTATCACACATCACTACTAATTGATAAACTAGGTTCCTGATCACTCCTTCACTTTGTAACTGATTTCAATTCTAAAATTATCTGGTCTACCTGAAGAATATCAATTATAAATATGTATATACCATATTACAAGTTAACACTATTAGTCATGATTCAATCTATTATCATATAAGAAATTTCACATTTACAATCAGAAATTTCACTTACTACAGTGCCATCCTTTGTCATCTGTTCAATTTTAGTATCAATTAATCTTTTTCGGTATCCGATCAATTTGTTTATTTTCTTTCTTACAAAAGTTATTCATCATTAGCCTTATGGTAATCAATTCACTTATCGTTCACACACATTAACATGTCCACATGCATATATATGATTCGAGGATTTATTTTAATTTTATTTAATTGATTCAATTTTGGTATTGTTTCAAATTTCACTATTATCAATCTTAACACTATTGGTTCTACACTTTACTGATTTCATAACTATTGAAATCAGAATTTATCTTTTAGCTTAGTTAATATTCCTTCAAATCTTATTAACTAACCAATATCCATGATTTATCATCAATTTTACGCTACTTCACTGATTAATCCACTAATTGATATAACAGTAACTATCCATTACCCAATCACTAATCATAATTATTAGTTTGTACAACATTATCAACAAATTTCTATCAATTATAGTCATAATTATTATTCAATCGAAACTTTTAACAAAACTAGGACTCCACTCACCGTTTCCAAGTTGGTCGGTCTTCTGACCACTCGATGTCATGTACTAATATTGTAGATGTGTAGCTCTCATCTCCATGAATACAAAAACTTGAAAAACATGCAAATCTGACTCTGGATAGCCGAGATATCGTCCGAAAACCCATGAGATATGATACAGGGTTAGATACGTAACAACTGAAATTATTCAGGGAGCTAATGATAATTTTTCAGAGCCTTGAAAGTAACTAATAATTCATTAGGGGCTTAAATAAAAATTTACCTTTATTAGTTTAGAAGCGATTTGGGTTCCAGTTTATTTTAAAAACCCAAAACCAAAACTCCTTCTCAACCAGCAGCAGCACCCGCTGCTTCTCCCTCACGTGCGCTACTGCTGGCCATCACCTAGCCTGGCAAGCCCCTGTAGCTGTCATCTGTGCCGGCGCTGGCCCTCTCCGGTGATTGCTTCTCCAACCAGCGAAAGGGAAAAGAGAGAGAACAAGAAAGAGAGAAGAAGAGCAAGAGAGAAGGAAGCTGAGAGGAGCTACTGACCATACCCTCCTCCCCCATCTTGGGCTACGCCCACCGACCTAGTTCGGTTGGTCACTATCGCCGACCACCTGCTGCTGGCCGGTCACCACGCGAAGAGGAAAAAGAGAGAAAATGGAGGAAGAGGGAGAAACCAGAGAGAGTTTGAGAGGAGGTGAGATGAAAATTAATTTCATCTCATCATTGTAAATATTAATTGAACCTTCTACACGCTTCCCCATTCTTCTCCCCACCAACCCCATCATGCTGCCCAAGCTTCATCATTCCACTATTTTCATATAATTTATTTTCTTTTTATTTTCCTTTTTACCTTTTATTTCCTCATCTCTCTCCAATTAAATAACATATAAATTAAATTAGAATTTAAATACCAATACTTGGTAAGTATACCATTATTTCATGAAATATATAAAAATTCATATATTTTCACATATTCCTCTATACTCCATTACTCAAACAAATTAATTACAAATATGAGTTACAATTATCCAATTTATTTTACTTCAAATTTTCTCCAAATAAAATTTCAAATTTCATTTCACACAAAATGATTAATGTAAGTATCATAAAATTTTCTGAAACAATCTCACTAATCCCATAAGAAAAGTAACAATGAAAGTTTCATAAGAAAAATAACAATGAAACTTCCACGGATAATCAAAAACATAAGAATTTGGTGTGCAACTGGTGTCACAAGCATGGACGCTGTAGAGCTGATTTTTAGACTCACAAGAAAAAATAATAAGATGCTAATGTCACTGAACTAAATGAAGGGGATGAAGATAAGTGTAGAGTTCTATCTATTACAAACAGATTGGTCGGTAACAAAGATAGATGAATTATTGACTTACATGTTCACAACATATCAGTTTCGATATGCTACTATGAGTGAGGTGATTGGTAAAGAAATAATCCAGTTTCGTTTTCATGATGGATGCATCACTACTCTTCAAGGCGTTTGTCAGGTCCCCGAATCAAGGTACAATTTCATCTCTCTTGGAGCCCTACATAGAGAAGGGTTCAATTTCAGTTCTGAAGATAATTTTATAGAAGTTTTCAAAAATATCCAAGTGAAATTTCAAGCCGAGTGTGTCAGCAATGTTTACATGTTGCAAAACTCGAAGGTTACAATTAGTGGATTGCAGTTATCCTCAGCTTCAAAATCGAGGTTGTGGAACAATCAGAGACTACGATGGTTTCGAGTTCGGATGTCAGTTTTACCCCGAAAGCAAATTGGGATTAGGCGGCGCCAACGCACAGTAAGGAAGTCCAGATTATTTCTCCTGTGTTGGAGTAAATTCACATAAATCATGCGTTGACCAAGGAGCTTGTTGGGTGATCAAGTTCATGTGAGCCGAACTTGTTCGATATAATCAAGTTGTGATCCCCATAAGGGGGTTATGGAGAAAAAGGAGTGAGATGAAAATTAAGTCAAGAATTGTTCAATTGTGCTTTGATGTGAGCACACAGAGCATGGTGGCTATTCTTGAACTTGATCGTATTCAATTTAAGGGAAAGATTGCTAGGATTGTGACTGGAATATATCATGAAGGTAGATGAAACTTCAGAGA
Organism: Agave tequilana; assembly: GCA_038442645.1. Lineage (NCBI taxonomy): Eukaryota > Viridiplantae > Streptophyta > Magnoliopsida > Asparagales > Asparagaceae > Agave > Agave tequilana. The sequence continues at coordinate 26,124 of JAVJIF010013053.1, read as the reverse complement.
TCGAGAACGCACAACTTTGTATAGTTGGTGCACAATCTAGTTGACTAATGGCTAATGATAATCGACTAATAAAGTATTAGTCGACTAATGACATCTCAGGAGTCGATTAATGGTGCAAACAGAAAGTGAGGACATCACTGTATAGTCGACTAATAAATTAGATTAGTCGACTAATAGGTGCTGCTCGAAGTTTTCTTTTGCGATTCTGATTGCAATTTGAATTGAACTCGAGCTTCTTTCTTTTCTGAGGTGGTGCTGTTCGTATTGTTGGAGTTTGTGTAGGATTTGGATAATCCTATGGTTTATAAATAACCCCTTGGAATGATCTTCAATATATGAGAGAATAGTTTAGATTCGTAAGAGAAGTTTTAGCCATAAGGGTTTTGATGTCTAGGCGGCCATCAAAAAGCTTATAATCTTTTTAGCGAGAGGTGTCAGTGTTTCTCATTGTACTCCTTTAAAGTTTAATAAAATTTCTCACCCCTTCTCTTGTGGACGTACGCACAATCTGTATGATTAGTGAAACCACGTTAAATTGTGTATTGGCTGTCTACTTTGAAATATCTTATCTCTTCTTCTTATCATTGCCCGACGATTCTGTCTTTTCGTTGTGTCGATCCGCAACCACTAGTATCAAAGCATATCAGTCCGTTGCACAACAAGAACTATCTGCTGTTTCATTTTTATAGCCATATTGGCAAGGGAATCCACCATCATTTTGCCTTCGCATGAAGAAAGCACATCATGACTGAAAAGTGAGTAAGAAGGCGAATAATGTTACTATGTAGATTCCATACATTCCAACAATTCACCATATTGTAGAGAATGGCGTGAAAATTGTATTCCATTAAATACAGAAGATGCAAGCTGAGCTCGAGTAGCAATTGGCCAACTCATATAGCCTCTCACCAAAGAACCATATCCCAAGAGGTGGCATCATTCTCGATCCCATGATGATAGCCCGATTACTGATAATTTTGAACAACTAATCCAATACTAGCACAAGAGTTGTCTCTTGCTGCGTCAAACTTAATTTTTAAACACGAGGTCAAGGAGAAGACAAAAAAAAAAAAAAAAAAAAAATCTACTTTCGTATTCTAAAGGTTTTCCGTGAATCAGGTTGCCAATTTGATTATCCAGTAATCTCTACTCATGCGAGTGAAATTGTTCTTTGAGATTAGCTAGGAGCATTCTCCATCTTAGTGTGAGTACGAGAATATATCCAATCATTTGCTCTGGCAATTCTATAATCAATTTTCAACTGATAAATGCATGGTTTCCCAAGGAAATTCTTACAGAAGGTTTCCCCACATATAACTCATGAAACATGTAACTTTATCCTTGGAAGACATAAACAGACAGATAGAGAAAATTAAACAGTAAACCAATTAGAAATCTCCTTGATTGTCCAAGCTAGCATCTAAACAATGGAAATTCTGCAAATTGATGTCCAATTTTGCAAGACATATGAGTGACAATGAACAGCACAATATCCTGCAGATGCAAACAGATTTTTGTCTTTTGGGAATTCCCCACTACCAAAGTCCTCAAGATTCATCACAAGATGTTCTATTTCCAGGCTAAGGAGAAAACAACTTGGTCCTTGTTGCCCTACCTGTCGCAAGACAGCTTGGTCTCCATGCTCAATCCAAATGGGAAATGCCATGCAATTTTTATAACTTTGTTGAGCTTGGATGAACTTCTATGTGTTGTGTGCAATGTATTGGTATGTAGACAAACAAAACTAATATAGTAATTGGGTATGTTAAAATACCGAGCACGCTATGTTGTTGAGACATCCAATCCCAATTAGATTAAACTGAACAAGAATCTTTGAACTTGTTTCTACCATCAGTACTATTATCTTTCTAGGGTTGTCAAGTGCCTTGGATTAGCACTATTGACCCAAATGATACTGCTACTTGATTTGATTTCATGCATATGCTTAAAAAATAACAATGATAATATATAATCGACTTGGTCCCGTGTCTACTCGTCTTCGTACTCAGAGACCGACATGTGGACCCTTCTGAACATGACCGAACTCGAGTAGACATGAGACTGAGTATATTATATATTTTTCTTAAACCAGTCAGTGGTTACAATGAGAAAAAAAAACATTATTAATAGCTCTAATTCCCTTCTCATGCTCCCAAATCTTCCCCTTCTAATCTTGCACCATCCCTTTGAGCTAATATTATGTCATCCTCACATGCATGATAGGATTCTCTCCCTACCAATGTGGTTGGCTCCTCTCTTCCCCACATGAATACATTTCCAAGACACTATACACTTAACTTTTCAACGACTTTAACCTTGAGATAATAAAGCATGCCTCATGGTGCTCCTTGAGAGATGATTGATTGTCCACAGCATTGCCACCAGCTCTCTTCTAACAAACAAGTTAAGGACACATTTCAAATGGATATATGCGGTTTAAAGACATAGAAAACAAGCTCGAGTTCCCAAAACATATTCTTTTTAGTGGAATTTAAAATTCTCTTTCCAACTCCCCTTTGTCACCCGGCTTGTGTGCAGGTGCATTTATGGGTCATGAAATGTTCACCCAAACTCAACTTGAACTGGAGACATGGGATGGGATGCCCTTTGTTTGTGTTTTTGTATGATTCCCTTGCACATAAGGAAAAAATATGTGTGAACGCTAGAATAACCTTTAAGAAAGTGATTAGAAAGAATTTCTTTCTGGAGCAGCAGTGCTCTGCAAGCTAATAGGATGCTTGATAGCAAAACCACTTTAAATGAAGAGTTGTTCTGTGGGACACTAGTCGGACACACATGTTAGGCACATGTATCGGATACGATACTTTTATTTTTTGTTTAAAAAAAAAAATACTCTTTAAATTTTTTTTTGGCATACCCATGTTTCGTATGTCGACGTGTCTATGTCCGTACAGCATAGATGGCATGCTTATTCTTCATATAATTCTAGGTACATATTTAACATAAAGCAGGGAAAATATAAATAGAAGTAAAATCTTCTTCTCTTTTCTAAGATCTCTTTGTTAGCCAAAGATGCTTCTGAGTCAAGATTGTTAGGTTTGAAGAAAATAGACGGCATGACAACTTACCCTTTTATGGAGATAGCCTCTCTTTTATATAGATGAGATAAATAGAGAATTACAATGTTATCCTCACTTGTGCTACACATTAATAATTATTACTTTAACACCCCCTCTCAAACTCATGATAGTATGACATTGAAAGTTTGTTAAACCAAAATAAAAATACAATGATATGGATGCTGATGAGGAGGTATCAGACGATAGAGAGAAAATATTGTGTGGATGCAGGCGAAACATCTACCGGAGAGACAGATTCTGATCAAGACAGAGCACTTACTGAATGTGATTTACCTTAGTCTCTTTCACATGTAACGAAGTGGACTTCGAGCCTATGAATTTATTTAGTATACACAACTCGAACTTAAAAACTTATAAGAAGTCTCTTTTGCGTGAAGTGTAGTGGATACTGATTGAGTGTGAATTTCGTTGATGTAAAAAGAGATCATGATATCTATAATAAAGATAGTGTCTTAGAAGGAATCTACAATCAGGATAAACACTTTTATTGTCAACAAGGAGAGGTAATTGTCACAAGAAGTGGATGAGGATGACACAGGAGCCCAAAAGATCTATAGAGTTTGAATCTAATGAGCGACAAAAACAGACGTGATAATACCCATGATAAAGGAAGGGGAGATGCCAATAATAGCAATGGCGCTAAAGCTGAGCTTGAGGCCGACAAGGAAGAGGAAAGGCGCAGGTTGTGTATAAAATGCTGGGAAAGATCGGATTGAATCTTAAAGGATTTAAGTGGATATACTCGTGAGAGCTACTTCTGTATGATCTTAACATTGAGGTTGTGGAACAATTGAAGAATTCGAAGAGCCCGACAACATTGAAGAAGATAAAGTTGTCAGATGCGAAAAAATAACCCGGTACTAGGCACGTGCTACTTTACAAGTGCGATCGAGCACATGCGCATGAACAACTCGATGATGCCCAGAAGAAAATCTTTTGATGGAGGTAAGAATTTCAGAGAGGTAGCTCTGATACCATGTTAGATTTAGTCTGACAACTTAATCTTAGATCATATCTTTATATAGATGAAATAAATAGAGAATTACAATACTACACTTACTTCTGTTACACTAATAACTATTGATAATTTGGAGAAGGCAAATTCTGTATGTCGATTCACCAAGCAATTACATTAATATATACAAGTGTAGAGAGAGAAATAAGGAAACAATACACGTCCAGATACAATGTATATTAACACCCCCTTCAAACTCACGGTAGATCAAACACCGAAAGTTTAAATAAAATCTCACGAAAGTGTTAAGAGGTCTGTGCCTCAGTGAATAAATCAGTTAACTGAGCTCCTGACAGAACATAGAAACGAATGATCTTGCCTTTCTAATATTTTTAGCGAGTATATGACAGTCAACCTCGATTTTTAGGTTCGATCATGAAAGACAGGATTGGAAGCGATAGTAATGGCACTATTGTTATCATAATGCATGAGAATAGGTATACTAACAGAGATACTCATATCACGGCGGAGGTCGCATAACCATCAGTGCTCGAGCGAGAGACAACAACCTAGCGCTTGCTTCCCCAAGAAATGAGGAAGGAGCTAGGAAAAATATAAAAGTTTATAGTGGAGCGGTGTGTGTCAGGATCATAGGCCCATCCAGCACAAGAATAAGCCCGAAGAGAAAGTAATGAATCGAAACTGTATAACAATAATCAAGAAATAATGCTTAAAAGATAACAAAGCATATGAAGTAACACCTCATAATGAGCTGAGGTGGGAGCATTAACAAACTGACAGAGGACATGAACGACTTGAGAAATATCCGGGCAAGTAGCAGAAAGATATATTAGAGAACCCACTAGTTTTTTTGTACCGTGTAGGTTGTGATAATTGAGTACTATCATCGCGTCTGAGTTTGAGATGAAGCTTTATAGGTGTGGAAATGGGAGCAGATACAGAAGTAGCAGGATCACTTAAGGTGGCATGATCAAGAAGGTCAACAATGTACTTTTTGTGAGACAAAAGATAGCCACGAGAAGAGTAAGCAACCTTAATGCCAAGAAAATAGCGTAAAAAGCCCAAATCCTTTTTTAAAGTCAGACTGAAGATGTCGCTTCAGAGATGCAATAGCAATAGGATCACTCCAGTAATAACCATGTCATCAACATATAAAATAAGAAGCACAATACCCTGGGAAGTGGAGCATCAAAATATCGCATAATCAGCCATGCTCTCTATATAACTAGCAGAGAGGAAAGATTGATGAAAACGCTCATACCAAGCGCGATGCGTCTATTTTATATCATAAAGAGCTCATCAAAGTTTGAAAATAAAGAGCTCGTTGAAGTTTGCATACCTTCTCATGGGAAGAAGTAATACCAAGAGGAGGCTGCATATACCTAACCTCAGAGAGATCATCATTCAGGAAGGTGTTTTTGATATCCATCTGATAGAGTGGTCACTGACGTGCAGCAGCGAGAGCAAGAAAAATATAGATAGATGTCATTTTTGTCACAGGGGCAAACGTTTTCTCATAATCAATACCATACTCCTATGTGAATTACCGTGCAATGGGACGAGCCTTATAACGTTTAACAGAACCATCAGATTTGGTATTAATTTTTATATCCACTTGCAACTTACTAGATTTGCACCAGGTGGAAGGAAAACAAGATCCTAAGTATGGGTTCGTTGGAACACCGCTAGTTTCTTGTTCATTGCATGTTTCCACTGTAGAAATTTTATAGCCTCAGAAAAAGACTTAGGTTATTGTAGAGAATGTAATACAGAAACAAATGATGAAAACTCAAGAGAATATGTTGTGTTAGCAGAGGGACAATACCGGGCAAGAGGGTAATGGTCATGTGGTGGATTTTAGTGAGAAGGGGGCTGATCACCCAAGAAAGTTAGAGCAGTGATAAGCAATAGAGTATTAGTAATAGTAATATCCACAGATGAGAGAGAAAACTCAATGAGTGAAACAGGTGACGCTAAGTTAGAAGGAGATAAAGAAGGTGTGTATGTAGGAACAGGAGGGGTGGAAGTCTCTGTAGTGCTGGTGTCGAGGAAAGATAGGTCTTGGATGTGAGAAGATTGATAGTAAGAAATATTTTCAAAAAATGATACATGTCAAGCAATGCGAAAACATTTGGTAGTAAGATTATAACATTGATAACCTTTACATGTAGAGCTAAACCCAAGAAAGATGCATTTGCTAGTTTTGAAAGATAGTTTATCCCGCACAGGAGAAGGGAGGAGAACAAAACAGACACATCTAAAGGTACAAAGAAGAGAATAATCAAAAAAGTGTCCATACAGAGGAGAATACATAGACATATCAACAATAACAGAAGATGGGGTGTTAATAAGTAGTGCTGCAATTAACACAGCTTATGCTCGATAATATTTTGTAACAGATACAAAAAGTAATAGTGACCGTGTGATCTCAAGAAAATTTATGTGTTTTCATTCGGCAACCCCATTCTGTTGATGTTTGTGAGGACAAGATTATTGAAAAATAGTACTATGTGATTTCAATAAATTATTCATAGAGTAGGAAAGGTATTCTCTAGCTCTACCAGATTGAAAAAAATTATGCATTTTTGAAATTGATTTTGAATCATGTTTTGAAATCAGTATAGATTTGTAACAATTCAGATCGATTGTGCATAAGATAAACCCACGTAGATCAAGAATAGTCTTCAATAATAATTGTAATCAGAAATAGATGAGAGGTGATGGACCCCAAATATCAGAGTGAACTAAGTCAAAAAATTCTAAAGCCATGTGGTTACTGGAAGTGAAAGGTACAACAGTTTGTTTTGAAAAATGACAAATTTCACAACTATTTGAACTAGAAAACTGAAAACTTCCCAGCATATCAGAATCAGACAAAGTTTTAACCTAGAACTAGATAAATGGCCCAAAAAATGATGCCATAGACCAAAGGTGACTGAGAGACTCACTGCATGATGTGGTGATGAAAGAAGGGGTAGATACTCCAACTGATACAAGCCGTTGATCTTACGTCCTATCCCAATCTTTTGACCAATGTAATCCTGGACAATACAAGAAGTGGATGTAAATAAGATATTATGATTACTATTAGTTATTTTTACAATAGATAGTAATTACATGATAAGTTTGGGAATACAGAAGATAGAAGACAAGGTGAGTCTACCCAATGGGTCAAAAGTTGGAGTAATGTTACCAGACTAGGTGACTGCAAGAGGTGTACAATTAACAGTGTATATATAGTAGAATCAGAAACAAGTGAGCAGTGTGTAAGGATATAATGATCAAAGGTCATATGGTGAGTAGCATTGAGTCAAATATCCAGAGAGCAGAACCTCCAGAGGTGGCAGACATAGCATGAAATTAGGAGTTTGAGACGCTCCAGTGATACCCAGATTCTGTGCAAGAAATGATGCAATCTGTGAGAGTTGATCAGATGAGAGAGATCCCACTAAGGTCTGCGAGGCTGATGCAGGTGCAAAGGCAGTAATTGAGGACCTGGGCGCATATAGTCCATGGATCCTTTCTCATTTCAGACAAGTGAAAATCACGTGTCGAGTTGTTTGAAATATGGGCATGTAACCTGCCGAGTCTGAGTTGAGGACCCACAAGTTTGTTGTTCTCGATTCACTGGCCCATGAGACGATGACCCGTGAATCAGAGGGCCATGAGAAGCAGACGAATGGTATGAAACAACAAAAGCAGTAGGTGAGGAGACTGACTAAATTTGAGTAGGCGATGTTGACAACATCCGAAGATGTGTCTCCTCAGGGTGAACTCATCCATTGCTTTGGTGAGATGAGGAAGCGAATGATGATAAAGAATATTATCCCGTAATGCCTCAAATTCAGGACGTAGTCACATGGCAAAGTGGAGCAGGTTTCGGCGATCTCTCTGCTTCTCGTATTTAAGAGCAAGGCGGACATGAAATCTGGAATAGGAACTTTCATGGTCTACAGTTTCTCCCAATAACCTGAGAGCAGCGAATAGAAATCTTGATTGGAGCTGTCCCTCTGATTGGCCTCTTGAAGAGCCTAGTACAACTGATGTTGGCCCAAAGGCCTTCCACTCTAGTTTTGATGATGACTCACTCATGTAGTTATGTTTACTAATATTCTTGTGTTTCTAAGTTTCAGATCATTAACAGGATATTAGTTGATGATTAGCTTATCATGGTGATTCCGGTGCCAAGCTTAAAGATCATACCTTTGCTCTCGGTGGATCGCGTTTGGGAGCAAGTCTTCTTGATGACTCAAAGACTTAGGTATCCATAGTTTAGTTTAGTGTGTTTTAGATCCATTTGTAAAGCTTAGTATAGTTGATATGCTCAAGTTCACAATACACACACATAAATTCAATATGTTTGGTTTTTGATTGAATCGGATTTGGATTTCAAATACATGTATCGGGTTTTGGATTTGAACCGGTTTTTAGTTCTACAGATCTGCTTGACACCCTTCTATAGTTATTATCATAACTTTTTATTTTTATTTTCAAATAACATGATTTAACTTGCATTTTAAAGATAACTTTCAGATCTAAATTTCTTATTTAATAACCTTTTTCAGATTATAATTTTAAAGTTATCAAATATTTGGTTGAAATCTGTTCTTGTTCTGAAAACAGTTTACAGTTTCTGTTTTGACACCTTTTAGTATTTTATTGATAACTTTCAATTCTGAAATGATATTGATTTGATTTAAGTTGCATTAGAAAGAAGACTTCAATATCTACAACTTAATCCTATATACGTATTCCCAAATTCGAACGTTTTAGACCTCAAAAATGTGTTCCAATCTGACCTATTTTGCTGTCTGCCAGGTTGGGCCGGTCGACTGGGACAGTCGACTGGGCCAAGCTACCGATCGACCGGCCCGTCGACCGGACGTGCACAAAACCGTGCACGTCGGCTGTTTCTGTAGACGATCGACCGTGCGGTCGACCGACTGTGACCAGATTGGTCTCTGTTTGTTTGGGTCGACCGCCAGGTCGACCGGCAGCTGTCAACGGTCATATTTTTGACCGTTTGACGGTCGACCGGGCGGTCGACCGCCAGGCCTGTCAGACTGACACGTCAGCCTAACGGCTAGTTTTGAATTTGGCCTATATAAACCCCATTGTTTGGAGTTTCTCCTCAAGATTTTTATGCCAAAATTTCCTGACCTTTACTAGTGTTTTAACAGTGTTTTCAAAAGAGTTTTTTGTGCAAAAAGGATTCATTCATCTTGTTTTAGGTTTTTGAAAAAATCAAAGAAAATAGGATTTGGGATATTTGTATTGGTTTCCATTCTATATCTTTTACAAGAATTTTTTTCCAAGTATTTTCTTTGCGTTCTTGTTTTCCAAAACACCTAATTTTCCACACTTGAGCCATATCTTCTATCCTAAACTATTAGGATCTTGTGTTTTGTGGAAAAAGAGAAAAGAGAGAGTTTTGAGGTTGTTGTTGTGGCCTCTAAATTGTAAACCCTCCTTGCTTTTGTGAATCCCTCTTCGGTAGAGGTGATCGGAGTGGTATTGGTTTGGATCCCTCTTTGGTAGAGGCGATTGTGTTGTAAACCTCTTCGGTAGAGGTAGTGGTGTTTGTTGGGGCCGTATCCCTCTTCGGTAGAGGTGGATTGTGGTTGTATTGCCTCGGTGGCATTGTAAGGTTGAGAGAGGAGTTTGGTACTCCTATAGTGGATTGGGAAATCCTACACGGTGGTGTAGGCGGGGATGTAGAGCAAGGTGCTCGAACCTCGAAACATATAGTTGTGTTTGCGTTTGCTCCACTTGTCTCTTTAACTCTCTCTCACTTTATATTTGTGCATAGCATCATTCTTATTGCCATAGCATATTATATACATTGCTTGTGTTGCCATTGCATGATTCATATTGCTATATCCTTGATTGCTTGGCTTGATTGTGTGTGCACATTGCTTGGATTGCTTGTGTGTGTGTGCCTAACTTATACTCATCCAACAAGAGCTTCACATAGCGCCTCAACCCATTTCAAGGGGAATCAAGAGGAGTTAGTCCAGAGCCTCGCAAGGGGAATTCGGCTACACTTGTTGTATTGTATTAGTTTGTGCAACATTTGCATTAGCTTCCGCATTTAGAGCATTAAGTTTTTCATTTAGTCTTAGATTAGCATTTACACCTATTCACCCCCCCTCTAGGTGTACTTTCAATTGGTATCAGAGCTAGTGCTCCTGATACTTAGGCTTAACATCCTAGGAGTTAGATCCTTTAATTGCTAATATTGTTTGCATTTGCTTGTTTGCACACATATAGTTTACCATGGCCTTCATGACCCCACCTATGTATGACCCTTCCAACATTCATGTTTGGAAGATTAGGATGACCGTTTATTTACAAACCCTAGGTCATAAAGTTTATCTTGCTATTACCAAGGAATCCTTCCTTAGTGATTGCAATCATATAGGGGCCAATGCTCAAGCCCTAGAGGCCATTAGAAGCACTTTATCTAAAGATTATCTTTTACGTGTTTCTAACCTTGATTCCGCTTTTGCAGTGTGGAACAAGTTAACAACAACCACCACCACCTCCGAGCTTCAAGTGCCAAACCAACCGGAGGAATCTAGTGGAGAATCCGACTCACAATGCTTCATGGTCCAAGGGAATGACTCCCTTGAGGTACATTCGGAACCCCACTTAGATAGTGATGATTGCTCTAGTTCTTCATGTGACAATTTTGATGCCCATGCTTTAAATGAAGAACTCTCTATTGTTTGTGAAAAATTAATTGAAAATTATAAGATTTTGAAAAAGAAAAGTCTAGAAATTGAAAAAGAAAATAAGAGTTTACATTCTAGACTTGATGTTGTTTTGCAAGAGAAAGAGGAGATTGCTAATGAGAGGGATTCATTAAAATCTCAACTTGATCTTGCACTTAAAGAAAATAACTTTTTGAAGTCTAAAAATGATTGCCATGCTATTTTGAAGAAAAATGAAATTTGTCTTCAAAAGTTGATTTTGTTTTAAAAGAAAATGATTCTTTGAAAATTAAGATTGCTTCAATTTCTAAAGATTTAGAAATGTGTTTAAAGAAAAATGTTGTTTTACAAAATAAAATTGATGCACGTGTTTGCCATGCTAGTGTAGCTTCATCTAGTCTACCTAATGCATGTACCACTTCTTCTATGATTAAAAATGATATAAATATGTTGAAGGAGAAAATGGATTGTTTGGGCTCCACTATGAGCCAATGTGCTAAGAACCATACACGGTTGGAAATCTTGGTTCGAAAGAAATAAGTTCCATCATGCACACCCTCCACGGCATACACATGCTCCACACGGACACCATCAACACATGTATGCTCATGTGTACACATGTACACATTGTGGCCGAAAAGGCCATCTTGCTAAATTTTGTTATGATAGATTAAATGTTTCAAATTTAGCAAAGAAATTTGTTTGGGTTAGGGAAGGGACTAACCCCCATGGACCCAACAAGATGTGGGTACCAAAGACCACCCCTCCTATTATTTTTGATGTAGGTGTGGGCTCTCACATGACGTGAGAGTGATGACACCTTGGAGTGGATGCGTTCCGGACTTAAAGGAAATCATTTGGATGCATCACTTTCAAGGGAAGATTTGGTGGAGAGGACCACCACGTTTTGGAGACAAGGAAAGTTGCTTCTTCGGTTTTGGTAACTATCCTAACTCCTCATTTATTGTTTACATGCTTTCAATATTCATGTTTATAGCATGTTTTTGATGTCTATGGATTAATATGTTCATTCCATGTTTATTAGATCCTTGACATACATGTATAGTATTTGAGACACACTTGCTTATATGAACCCATATTTAGTATTCTCACCTTTTGTTTAGCTATAATGTACATCATGAATCTAATACATGTGAATTTACATAGTAATCATGTTTTAGTTTTCTCATGATGATTTTTTTTGTTTTATGCTTTATGTGGTATAAACTAGTTTAGATGTAGATTTTATCAAAACATGCATGTATACATGTACACATAGTGAGAACAAATCAATTTATATATGATTGAACTTCATGCTCATTTGTATTCACTACATGCACACGTATAAGCTAGTTTTGATGATTCCTTCATTTATACTTGCTATGCCTATTTTCATGCTTTTATTTCATGTATATGTATTTTGAATTCAAAACTAATAAATATACATGTATACCCATGAGTCTTTTGCCTTCATGCAAATACTTTTAATAGACTCGTTTACGGTTGGGATATGTATGTATATTGTTAGATTTGGATGAATCATACATATACCTAGAAATTTGTTTCAAATAAAAAAGTTTGATGAATTTTGTATGTGTTTTATTTAGCAATATGATATTCGTGTTTGCTTTGATGCTTCATGTTTTTGATTACATGTTTAGATGTTAGTTTTCATTAAGACTAGGAATTATACTTGTACATAGAATGGGCCACAAACAAATCTATATATGTTTGGGCTTGAATGCTTATTTGTACCCATTAGATGTGCTAGTATAGTCTAGTTTTGATGATTCATACATTTTAAACTTGTATTACTAATTTTGAATTTATTTGAAAAATCATGTGTTTTCACTTCATGTATATGTTTGTATTGCCAAACATTAAGATATACATGTTTACCCCTTGAGTCATTTGCTTTTCATGCAAATCTATATATAATGGACTCAATTATGTTTAAGGGATATGTATGTATGCTTCTTGTGTTGACAAATCATACATATACCTTGAAAAGAATTGGTATCGAATTGTTTTAATGAAAAGCTAAATTTTCTTACTTTTCATGCTATTCATATTTTATTTTCATGAATTGGTATTTAAACTTCATGTATATGCTTATCTTGTCCAAACTATTAGATATACATGACTATCCTTTTGAGTCACATGCCTTCATGCATATATCCTTGTGGACTCGTTTGTATCTTGGATATGTATGTATACTTTAGTTTGTATTAGACATACATATACCTTGAAGGTTAAATATTTTTGATGATTTCTTGTTTAAAGGAATAATTGAACTTAATTGAACAAATTTTCATGATTGTGATCTCCATACTTGACTTGTACACTCACATTTATTATTTGCTCATATTTTGTTTTCATGAGACATTTTTATGCTTAATTGGATTAGAGTGTTGATTATCATATGGATTTCATTTTTATGAAAAATGATTTGTATTTATTCCTTGCTTGAAGGATTTCGTACTAGTTAACAAAACTTTTCAATTTAACTAGTTCATATTCTTCGTTATAATATGAGATATACACTTGACCCTATTCTTTCAATTGGTATCATTGAACACTTTCAATTGGTATCAATTTTTGATCTTTTTGTATACTCATATATGTTTTGTATATGTATGCTTACTCTTTCAAGAATATCAATGTCAATTGGTATCTAATTTTCATACGTATATATACTTGTTTATGCTAAGCTTGAAATTTTTCTATTGTTTGACTTGTTTTCAATTGGTATCTTAACAAGCTTATGCATATGTTTAGTTGGTATTTCATAAAGGGGGAGAAAATTTGATGTTGTCTTTCAATTGGTATTTGATTTCCACTCCCTTGCTTTATGTTAAACTATAGTTTCAAATTGGTATCATATGTTTAAAAGAACACATTTCTCTTAATGATATCAAGATGTTTATGTTAAATGTTTTAAATTGGTATCTCAAAATTTTGTTTAAGAAAAACATATTTATTTTACATTGCCTATATGTATATAAATTCATGTTGAGTGTATCTTGTATTGAAGAGCTTGACAACTCTTCCTTATGTGGTACACGTGTGTAGGGGGAGCTTCACATCTCCTTTTATGCATTACATATTTTGTGTTATGTGAATTAGGGCGTGTCTTCCTTTCTTCATGTAACTCATATATGTAGGGAAGTTAACTTAACGTCTTCCTCTTCATGAATGTCTATCTCATATACCATTTATTGATCCATGTTGAATTTCTATTGGTATCTTGATGCATTTCATTGACATATTTTTAATTGATATCAATGTTTTGATGTTTAACCCTTTATTGATTCTTGGTTTAGAACAAAAAGGGGGAGAAGATTTTGTATTGTTTAGAATGTTTTGATTACCCCTTCTTGATCCTTTTGTTTTTGACAAAAAGGGGGAGAAAATTTTTTTTTTTTTTTGTTTTATGTTTTTACCCCTTTGTTGATGATTGACAAAAAGGGAGAGAAGAATTTGGTGTTATATGCATGTCTTCTTTGTATGCATGTATTTGTTTTAGAGAACTTGTTTTATGTTTTATTATTTTAATTGGTATCTAGAGTATGTTTTGTATTGAATATTTCATTAGTATCTAGAGCATCTTGTTTATATGCATTGACATTCATTGCATATTTATTGTTTATTTGTTTATGCATGAGTTAAGGGGGAGCTTCTTTGAAGCTTAACTTTAATCAATGCATATATAACTCCATGAGTTTTGTCATCATCAAAAAGGGGGAGATTGTTGGCCCAAAGGCCTTCCACTCTAGTTTTGATGATGACTCACTCATGTAGTTATGTTTACTAATATTCTTGTGTTTCTAAGTTTCAGATCATTAACAGGATATTAGTTGATGATTAGCTTATCATGGTGATTCCGGTGCCAAAGCTTAAAGATCATACCTTTGCTCTCGGTGGATCGCGTTTGGGAGCAAGTCTTCTTGATGACTCAAAGACTTAGGTATCCATAGTTTAGTTTAGTGTGTTTTAGATCCATTTGTAAAGCTTAGTATAGTTGATATGCTCAAGTTCACAATACACACATAAATTCAATATGTTTGGTTTTGATTGAATCGGATTTGGATTTCAAATACATGTATCGGGTTTTGGATTTGAACCGGTTTTTAGTTCTACAGATCTGCTTGACACCCTTCTATAGTTATTATCATAACTTTTTATTTTTATATTCAAATAACATGATTTAACTTGCATTTTAAAGATAACTTTCAGATCTAAATTTCTTATTTAATAACCTTTTTCAGATTATAATTTTAAAGTTATCAAATATTTAGTTGAAATTTGTTCTTGTTCTGAAAACAGTTTACAGTTTCTGTTTTGACACCTTTTAGTATTTTATTGATAACTTTCAATTCTGAAATGATATTGATTTGATTTAAGTTGCATTAGAAAGAAGACGTCAATATCTACAACTTCATCCTATATACTTATTCCCAAATTCGAACGTTTTAGACCTCACAAATGTGTTCCAATCTGACCTATTTTGCTGTCTGCCAGGTTGGGCCGGTCGACTGGGACAGTCGACTGGGCCAAGCTACCGGTCGACCGGCCAGTCGACCGGACGTGCACAAAACCGTGCACGTCGGCTGTTTCTGTAGACGGTCGACCGTGCGGTCGACCGACTGTGACCAGATTGGTCTCTGTTTGTTTGGGTCGACCGCCAGGTCGACCGGCAGCTGTCAACGGTCATATTTTTGACCGTTTAACGGTCGACCGGGCGGTCGACCGCCAGGCCTATCAGACTGACACGTCAGCCTAACGGCTAGTTTTGAATTTGGCCTATATAAACCCCATTGTTTGGAGTTTCTCCTCAAGATTTTTATGCCAAAATTCCTGACCTTTACTAGTGTTTTAACAGTGTTTTCAAAAGAGTTTTTTGTGCAAAAAGGATTCATTCATCTTGTTTTAGGTTTTTGGAAAAATCAAAGAAAATAGGATTTGGGATATTTGTATTGGTTTCCATTCTATATCTTTTACAAGAATTTTTTTCCCAAGTATTTTCTTTGTGTTCTTGTTTTCCAAAACACCTAATTTTCCACACTTGAGCCATATCTTCTATCCTAAACTATTAGGATCTTGTTTTTGTGGAAAAAGAGAAAAGAGAGAGTTTTGAGGTTGTTGTTGTGGCCTCTAAATTGTAAACCCTCCTTGCTTTTGTGAATCCCTCTTCGGTAGAGGTGATCGGAGTGGTATTGGTTTGGATCCCTCTTTGGTAGAGGAGATTGTGTTGTAAACCTCTTCGGTAGAGGTAGTGGTGTTTGTTGTTGGCTACGGGCCGTATCCCTCTTCGGTAGAGGTGGATTGTGGTTGTATTGCCTCGGTGGCATTGTAAGGTTGAGAGAGGAGTTTGGTTGGATTGGGAAATCCTACACGGTGGTGTAGGCGGGGATGTAGAGCAAGGTGCTCGAACCTCGAAACATATAGTTGTTTTGCGTTTGCTCCACTTGTCTCTTTAACTCTCTCTCACTTTATATTTGTGCATAGCATCATTCTTATTGCCATAGCATATTATATACATTGCTTGTGTTGCCATTGCATGATTCATATTGCTATATCCTTGATTGCTTGGCTTGATTGTGTGTGCACATTGCTTGGATTGCTTGTGTGTGTGCCTAACTTATACTCATCCAACAAGAGCTTCACATAGCGCCTCAACCCATTTCAAGGGGAATCAAGAGGAGTTAGTCCAGAGCCTCGTAAGGGGAATTCGGTTACACTTGTTGTATTGTATTAGTTTGTGCAACATTTGCATTAGCTTCCGCATTTAGAGCATTAAGTTTTTCATTTAGTCTTAGATTAGCATTTACACCTATTCACCCCCCTCTAGGTGTACTTTCAACTGATACTCTCGAGCAGCACCGGACTGAACAAACATACGACTTAGAGCCAGCCACTATTCCTTTGATGAGGTCGAACAATCTATAGACAGTCGAATAGGAATGGCGACTGACCTCATAATATACGCCATTATTTTCTCAAACCCATTGATCCCGAATAAGTGCTGATGTAGAAGAATTGAATGACGTAGTGACAGTAACTGTAGAGGAACTGAATGGTGTGATGGAGGTAGTTGGCGGGCATTTGAGAGTTCCCTGAACGTAATCCTATATTCCAAAGGCATGAAGATTATACTACATAATGAGAGCCCATTGCAGTATAATTCTCAGCATCTCGGAGTTGGACATTGAGAAAAGGAAAATTAAACAATCTTTTCTTATCCATCAGGAGAGAAATTTGGAGGAGAAGCTATTCGATCTGATCAAAAAGTAAGAGCCTGGTCTGTAGTATCGATCCAGGCAGCAGGGCTTTCGACATCTCTGTCAAGCTATCGAAAATCATAGACAACTAGAATGTTAGAGACAAAGCTGACGACAGGTCTTGAGAGGGATGTTGACAGCTTTGCGAACCTGTCAAAAATCTGAGACAGACAAAATGTTTGGTATAATGTTGTCGAAAGGCCTGTCGACAGCCCCGTTAGCCGCTGTGAATATTTTCAGAATCGAGTAGAAAGAGATCTATTGAGATCGCAATCTGATGAGGTCGCGATATGATCTGATCGGTGATGTCGCACGGGTCGGTGAGGTCACGAGCAATGATGTCATCATGTGAGGTCGCAAGCAAGGAAAGGAGGTCACGATTTGATCGGGAAGGGATGAGAGGGCAGCGACACTTTAGGAAGAGACGGCGCTTCAAGGATGAGGAGGCGACGTGAGGGCAACGCTTCAGGACGAGCACGACGCTTCAAGGATGAAGAGACGATGTGAAGGCAATGCTTCAGGAAGAGGACGACGCGTCAAGGATGAAGAGACGGCGTACGATGACAAGATCGGGAAAGGAGAGAGACGGCTGGGCTAGGTTAGGGTTTTGGAATAGGTTCTAATACTATGATAATTTGGACAAGGCAAATTTCTGTATATTGATTCACCTAGCAATTACATCAATATTTACAAGTGTAAAGAGAGAAATAAGGAAATTATATACGCCCAAATACAATGTATATTAATAATTATTATTTAAAAAAACAATAGAATGTACTACAACAATATTGTGCGAGAACATCCCTCACTATCCATCACGGAGGATATGATCGTTTGAATCTCAAAAGTTGTCATAATTAAGCATTGCTTATATCGCGTGTAATTACATACTACGGAAGGAGAAATAAAGGAATTTATATAAAACTCGTTTATCCTCCTTTTTAAGACAAAATGGTTTTCCATTAATTTGTCTCAAAATGTAAAGTCTATTTTGATTCAGAGAAAAGCAGGCTGCAAAAAAGAAGAGTTAGGGACTGCCTTAAACTTCTCTTCTTTTAAGTGCTGGATGTTGTCCCTCACTTTCTACCAGGGAATTTTTTCCCCAGAGCATTAAAGGCTTGGGCAAGGTTAAGAGGAGGAAAATAGTCAAGCTTGAAGTCTTATCTAGGTGAGAAGCCTAAATCTTTAAAGCCGGGACTACAAAATTAATAAATTCTAATAATTGACCCAGTTGAATCTTGGTGGGGTGTTTTTTTCTTTTATTTGAATGGTAGTCCTCAAGTTAAGTAGCTCTTTCACATTTGAAAAGGCTTTGGCTCTCTAACCCCAATGATTGAGGTTTTACCTGCACAAAAAATACAGAATTTCAGAACTTAGAATAAAGAATACAAGTACTCAATACTACCGCAATAGCAAGTGGCTATTGAAATCACCTAGAGGGGGGGCGAATTGGTGATAATGCTAATTAATGCACAAATAAAAACTTATGATGCAACAATCACCCAAAACAAGACTAGAAGCCAAATGCCCCGTGAAGGGCTCTGAACTCCTTCCTCGTGATTCCTCTTGATAAGAGTTTGAGGTGCGTATTGCAATCTTATTGTATGAGTATTTTATTGACAAAATGAATATGAAACAAGTGAATATAGCAATCAATATGTAGAGCAAGTACAATGTAGCAATGAATATGAATAGCAAGTAAATGAAGCAATGAATAAGAAGCAATAAGTATAAGGCAAGGAATTAAAGTAAGAAACAAGTAAACCAAACGCAAACACCGAGAATTTTTCTGAGATTCGAGCACCCAGCTCTACGCCCCCGCCTTCACCCAGAAGGATTTCTAACCACTATAACTTCACAAAGAGTTACAATCACACCGGAGTACCCAACTCCACAATCTCAAGTACAAGTATTCTCTTGGTGATCAAAAGACCACAAACTCTCTTTTGAAAAATCCTTTTCCCTTACAAAAGCCCTGTAGAGCAATGAGTAGGATTGAAGCTCTAGTATTGTAAGTGGAAAAAGAAAAAGAATTTGAGAGAGTTTTGAAATAAAAACTTCAGAAATGAGAGAGATTTTTCAGCACAAAAACCAAGAACCAAACTCTTTTGAAAGCCTTTAAACTTTGAATATTTTTGCAAATGATTGTTATGAAAATCAAAACCCTAATCACTCCTATTTATAGGATAGAGCTAGGGATTAAAGGGTAAACTAACACAATGATAATTAGGAAGAATTTGACCCAGAAAACAGCCCCTAAACTCGTTTAGAGACAAAAAGGACAAAATAAAACGTGTTTAAAAATGTAGTCGTTAAGGCTGAAACACAGCCTCGGTCGACCGGCCGGTCGACCGGGTTTCAAATAAAAAGAGTCGTTGCAGCCCACGGTCTACCGCCCGGTCGACCGCAACAAACAAAGAGTTGCTTGCTTACAGACGGTTGAAGGTCGGTCGACCGTAGTGGTGTCCGGTCGACCGGGAGACGTGCACACATGCACGCACCCAACGGTCAGATTTCCGGTCGACCGGTCGGTCGATCGATCTGACGTGACATAGAGTCGGTCGACCGGCTCAGGTCAAAAACTGAAATTTGAAAAGGATTTTGAGGAGATTTTGAAGGTTTACAAAATAGTTTTGATCAGAACTATGTATAATACACAAAATTGAGTTTATAAGCAAAAGACTATATTTAAAAATATTTTGTATATATATATATAGGAGAAATTTTTAGAAATGACATTTGTGCAAAAACTTGTGTGTAGGAATTTTGAGCTTCAAACCTATTCACTATACTTTAACAAAACTATAAAACTAAAAACAAATCTAATGAAGTCTCTTGAGCCAAAATGAAGTCTTGAGCCATGCAATGCCATACTAGAGCCTTCTCTTTTATGGACATTCCCTCTTGTGTCATATGCCTTATTTGCTCCATGAACCTTACAATAGCTAAGCAATGGCCTTCAAAAATGGTACTAACCTGAAACTTATCTTGAACAAACTTATTAGTACCATATAGCTTCTATGTGTTTTGTTATCATCAAAACTTTAAACAAATGGAGAGTGTAAACTTTTGGGCCAACAATCTCCCTCTTTTTGATGATGACAAAACATATAGGCTATATCAAAAAGATATAAAGAGAGAGGTAAAACTCCCCCTCAAATTATGCTATATTAAACAAGTAAAAGCAATTTTGAGTTTTTAAATAGCAAGCAAAAACATGAAACATGAGACTAAAAACTCTTGCTAAACTCTTGCAAAAACTATATACACTTGCAAAACTCATATATACCTCATATACAAGAAACTCATCATACCCATATTTCTCCCCCTTTTTGTCATACATCAAAAAGAAATAAAGAGACAAGAAAACATTTTTATTCAATAACACAAATATTAAGTTCACCACATATAAAGGAAAATCTATTAAAATCAAGTGGTTTAGTGAAAATATCGGCAAGTTGCAAATCCGAAGAAACATAATCAATTTTTATATCACCTTTCTCAAAATGATCTCTAAGAAAGTGATATCTAATCTCAATGTGCTTGGTCTTACTATGTTGATTTGCATTCTTAGTCATATGAATAGTACTAGTATTATCACAAAATATTTTTATATGGTCATAATGCAAATCATAATTAAGGAGAGTATGTTTCATCCAAAGGACTTGTGCACAATAAGCCCCCGCCGCAACATACTCCGCCTCGGCGGTTGAGAGGGCTACCGAATTTTGTTTCTTAGAGGACCATGAAACAAGACAATTTCCAAGAAATTGACATGTCCTACTAGTACTCTTTCTATCCACTCTACAACCCGCATAGTCGGTATCCGAAAAACTCGTCATAGAAAAATCTCCAGTTTTCGGATACCAAAGACCCATTCCAATAGTGCCCTTAATATAATGAATGATGCGTTTTACCGCAATAAGATGAGACTCTTTAGGACACGATTGGAATCTAGCACAAAGACACACACTAAACATGATATCCGACCTACTTGCCGTTAAATACAACAAGCTACCAATCATACTTTTATATAACTTAATATCAACACAATTACCTTGGTCATCCTTATCAAGCTTGGTTGTAGTTGCCATGGGAGTGTTGCAAACTTTCGAACCTTCAAGTCCAAATTTCTTTATGAGTTCCTTTGCATACTTGGCTTGACATATGAATATCCCATCCCGCATTTGCTTGATTTGGAGTCTAAGAAAAAGTTTAATTCACCCATTGAAGACATTTCGAATTCACGTTGCATACACTTTTCAAATTCCTTGCACAAAAGCTCATTAGTAGAACCAAAAATTATATCATCAACGTAAATTTACACTATAAGAATGTCATTATCAACATGCTTAGTAAATAATGTTGTGTCTACTTTGCCTTTAACAAAATCATTTGAAAGAAGAAAACTAGAAAGCCTTTCATACCAAGCTCTAGGAGCTTGCTTTAATCCATACAAAGCTTTATCAAGTTTAAAAACAAAATTAGAATGAACATGATCAACAAAACCGGGAGGTTGTTCAACATAAACTTCTTCATTTATAAAACCATTAAAAATGTACTTTTTACATCCATTTGAAAAGTTTAAAATTTTTAAAAGATGCAAAAGCTAGTGTCATCGTATGGCTTCAAGCTGTGCTACTGGTGCAAAGGTCTCCTCAAAGTCAATTCCTTCAACTTGAGTGTAACCTTGGGCCACTAACCTAACTTTATTCCTAATAACATTTCCTGACTCATCCATCTTATTCCTAAAAATCCACTTAGTACCAATTATTGGTCTATCGTGGGGTCTAGGAACAAGGTGCCAAACTTGGTTGCGCTCAAATTGATTGAGCTCTTCTTGCATAGCTAGCAACTAATATGAGCCACCCTCGGCTTCGAGGATGTTTTTGGGTTCAAAATGAGAAATGAATGCAACATTACCACACAAGTCATGGAGTTTGGTGCGAGTTGTTACCCCTTTAGGTACATCACCTATGATGAGATCCTTGGGATGATTTGTAGAGAATCTCCAATCTTTCGGAAGTGGTTGAGATCGTTCCACTTCTTCCTTTTGAACATCACCAATAGGTTCTTACTTTTCTTCTTGAATGGGTGAGTCCTTCAAGGATAGCTTCTCCATGTCCTCACCTAATGAGTCAAACTCTACAACATTCTCAACAACAACATTAGATTCTTTAAATTTAACATGCATGGATTCTTCAATAGTAAGAGAGGATTTATTGAATACTCTATAAGCTTTACTAGTAGTAGAATATCCAACAAATATTGCTTCATAAGCTTTAGCATCAAATTTACCCAAGTTAACTTTAGTATTCAAAACAAAACACTTGCATCTAAAAACTTTTAAATATGAAACATTTGGTTTTCTAGAATGATAAATTTCAAAAGAGGTTTTGAAAGAATTTTTACACAAATAAATACGGTTTGATATATAGCATGCGGTGTTTACAGCCTCGGCCCATAGATATTGAGGGAGGTCATATTCACTTATCATAGTCCTAGCCATCTCTTGAAGGGTTCTATTCTTTCTTTCTACAACTCCATTTTGCTGTGGAGTTGTAGGACATGACATTTCATGCTTGATTCCCTTTTCATCACAATAAGTCATGAAGAGTTGGTTAACAAACTCACCACCTCTATCACTTCTTATTTTCAAAATCGAAAAATCCTTTTCTTTTTAACTCTTTTTCGAAAAATCTTAAAATGTGAAAAAGTTTGATCTTTGTGTTCCAAAAAGAAAACTCAAGTGAACCGGAAAAAATCATCAACTAAAACAAATGCATATCTACTACCATTTAAGCTTTTAGTTTTAGTTGGTCCAAAAGATCCATATGAATTAATTCTAATGGCCTAGTTGACATGATATCCTTGATTGGTTTGAAAGAAGACTTGGTTTGTTTCCCAAGTTGGCACGCACCACAAATGCGGTCTTTTTCAAACTTCAAGTAAGGAATACCCTTCACTAATTCCTTAGAATTAATCCTAACAAGATGATCAAAAGATGCATGTCCTAATCTTCTATGCCAAAGCCAAGAAGTCTCATCAAAACATTCAAGCATTTAGTAGAACAATCCAAATTAAGCATGTCAATGATATAGACATTATTATCACGAAATCCGGTGAGAATACAATCATTGGTTTTACAATCAAAAATTTTGTAAGAAGAGTCATCAAAAAAACTTTAAGACCACGATCACAAAGTTGACTTATACTAAGCAAGTTATGTTTAAGTCTATCAACAAGAACAATATTTTCTATAATAGGAGATGCACCAATTTGAATGTTACCTATACCGATGATTGTACCCTTGGAGACATCTCTGAAGGTGACGGTGCCACCTTCAACGTACCTTGATATGGTTGTAAAGTTGTTGATATCCCATGTCATATGTCTTGAACAACCACTATCAAGGTACCACAGCTCCTTACGTCTTGGAGCATTTGTGTGTACCTACATCAAATAATTTAGGACTTGATTTTGGTACCCATTTTTCTTGGGTCTTAAAGTGTTAGTGTCATGAACCCACACAAGATTATTAGATCTATTTATTTGATCATAGCAAAATTTAGCTAAGTGGCTATTTCGACCACAATAAGTACATCTATAAACTCTACCATATTTAAAAGTATAATGGTGTGTGGCTTACTAGCATGTGACTTGTGAGCATGAGAAGTTTTAACATGTGAAGTATTGACATGGTGAGCATTTTTAGCATGAGTTATTTTATCATTCTTAATATGTGGAGTGTGTTTCTTTGAAAACATTTCCTCTAATTTCTTAGTATTAAAAGCACAATCTTTTAAAACATTTTCAAAATCAATAATTCTAGTTTTTAACAAAGAAATTCCATTTTCATCAACTTTTGAAAATTTAGCTTTACAAGCAACTTTATAAGCATCAAATTCTCTTTTAGTTGAAACAAGATTAGAAGAAATTTCTTCCTTTTCTTTTGAAACAATTGCAAGTTGGTTTTTAAGCAACTCAATTTCCTTTTTCAAATTAGAGCATTCTACCTTTTTATCATCAAAGCTTTCAGAAAGTTCAACAAAGGCATGTACTAACATTTCTCTACTTATTTCATTATCTTCATCAAGAGGTTGACTGGTTACTTTGGTGTGTTTGCCATGAAACACATATTTGTCGTGTCCACCTCATCTTCGGACTCGCTTTCCAAATCCCAAGTGGCTTTGTATACTTTCTTTTCAACCGGCCTCTTTTGCTTGAAGGAGGAAGTCACCTTTTTCTTGAAATCCGGGCAATCGGCCATAATGTGTCCGGGCTTCTGGCAATTGTAGCATATGATTCTTCTCTCCTCCTTCCCTTCCAATTTCCTTCTAAAGTTGAGTTTATTCTTACGGTACATCATCTTCACATTTCTGACTAGAAGAGATAGCTCCTATCTTCTTCTTCATCCTCTTCATCGTCGTCAATAGTGGAGGAAGACTTGAAGGTTATGGACTTCTTTTGAGGAACCGCTTCTTCTCTTGCCTTCTTCTCCATCTCATGAGTCTTAAGGTTTCCAATAAGACTTATGAGATCCATCTCATCTTTATCATTCAACTCCTTTAAGGTGGTAGCCTTTATCTCTCATGATGAAGGGAGAGCTCGAATCACTTTGCGCACCTTTTGATCAGTGCTTATATCATCACCTAAAGAGGAAAGAGCATTGGTAATTTTAGTAAACCTTGTAATCATAGAATCAATAGATTCATCTTCAAGCATTTTAAAACTTTCATATTGGGACCTCAAGAGATCTATCTTAGCTCTCTTGACTTATGATGTCCCCTCGTGTGTGACTAACAGGTGTTGTCAAATCTCATAGGCGGATTGGTAATGTATAACCCGTGTAAGATCATCCTCATTCAAGGCGGTGAGAAGGGAATTTTGGGCCTTAGAATTAGCCTCATATTCTTTGTAGGTAAAGTCGGACCAAGTGCTCTCCTCACTATCGGGTCTACTATAGGGTTTGGTCAAGGATTTAGCAACTAAACTACCTAGGGATTATAGAAAGATAGTCATCCTAACCTTCCAAATGAGGAAATTGAGTCCATCAATTTAGGAGGGGTCTTAATATTGTCGGCCATTTTTACTAGTGTAAGAATGAAAGAATGCAAATAGTGATTAGCAAATTTTTAGGATCTCTCTAAGGATGTTAAGCCACAAACTAGAGTCCTAACTCTGATACCAATTGAAATCACCTAGAGGGGGGGTGAATAGGTTATAATGCTAATCAATGAACAAATAAAAACTTATGATGCAACAATCACCCAAAATAGACTAGAAGCCGAATGCCCCGTGAAGGGCTCTGAACTTCTTCCTCGTGATTCCTCTTGATAAGAGTTTGAGGTGCGTATTGCAATCTTATTGTATGAGTATTTGATTGATAAAATGAATATGAAACAAGCGATATAGCAATCAATATATAGAGCAACTACAATGTAGCAATGAATATGAATAGCAAGTAAATGAAGTAATGAATAAGAAGCAATAAGTATAAGTCAAGGAAATAAAGCAAGAAGCAAGTAAACCAAACGCAAATACCGAGAGTTTTTTCGAGGTTCGAGCACCCAGCTCTACGTCCCCGCCTTCACCTAGAAGGATTTCTAACCACTATAACTTCACAAAGAGTTACAATCACACCGGAGTACCCAACTCCACAATCTCAAGTACAAGCATTCTCTTGGTGATCAAAAGACCACAAACTCTCTTTTGAAAAATCCTTTTCCCTTACAAAAGCACTGTAGAACAATGAGTAGGATTGAAGCTCTAGTATTGTAAGTGGAAAAAGAAAAAGAATTTGAGAGAGTTTTGAAAAAAAACTTCAGAAATGAGAGAGATTTTTCAGCACAAAAACAAGAACCAAGCTCTTTTGAAAGCCTTTAAACTTTGAATATTTTTGCAAATGATTGTGTGAAAATCAAAACCCTAATCACCCCTATTTATAGGATAGAGTAGGAATTAAAGGTAAACTAACATAATGATAATTAGGAAGAATTTGACCCAAAAAACAGCCCCTAAACTCGTTTAGAGACAAAAAGGACAAAATAAAA